>JAKCPI010008453.1:0-29755 GCA_023213315.1 Euborellia annulipes | reverse complement strand
TCCTCTGCTAATAACTTTCACACTAGGAATTGTCGTAAACTGAAGGAGATAACGTTTATACACCGATTAATGAATATGTGCTCTGATATAAAAATGTGTTGCGAAACCAATTAAAAGAACTATTACATAATATAAAACTTACATTTTGGTAACTCATTTCTTATTGGTTCTCGAAAAGCCGTTAGAAGACGATTCACTACCGAGTTACTCTAGGCGACAAGAGATGGCGTTAGTGTTTCGCATAGGGATACAAGGGATTTATTTCATTTCATTTGAAAGATTCCTGAATCGAACAATTTAGATGGCTGAGTGGCAATTATTAGGATCAGGAAGAAGTATGGCAGCCGACGATAATCAAATAGTTTTTTTATCACTTGCTGGCTGCCATACCTGATCCTAATAACTACTAATAACTACTAATGGCTTTTCGATTAATTGTTCTAGAGCCGTCCACACTGGTTAAATAATACAAAGGAGATCTGGATAGAAATATCAACCCCTTGCGTTTATATTACGTTATATGAGAGAGATTACACAGGTCAACAAATTTTCTTTGGGTTTTCTCTTCTTATGCTGGAATTCTGGTTCTAGACATCGAATAACACTTAGATTTCCTGATAGGGGTGCAAAACATCAAAATTTGTGTACTTTTTCAGTTTTCGCTTATATATAGTAAACTAAGCATATTTTGTGCACCATAATAAATTTTGTAAAATAGTCTTCCTTGTCATTATTTATAATCAGGTACAGGATTCAAACCTTAATATTCTGCTTTTGGGTTGAATTGTGAATTTTTTCTACAGAATTTCTCATGATCGACACAGAAACTTTATTAAGCATGCTTAATTTTGGAGATATCAAATTCGAATAATCGCATTTTTATTTTTTGGAATTTCAATCATTAAATCAGGAACTTGACTTTTGCCCTTTTCTATTTAATTTTCTTTCGGGCATTTAAATTCTCTTTAATTCTATACCTGTCTCTTTTAGGATCTTTACAAACTACAATTTATTTCTTGAAATTGTTTATTTAGCCTCAGAAAGATTGTGTGTTGAGTTGAAATTGATTAACTACTCTCTGGTAAATGCTATTGTTTTGTTAGATGGAATTCCAAAATGGATGCTTTTTGATGACTTAATAATGATCACAGGGAAGAGAGAGAGAGAGAGATGCGTGGGAGTTGTGATGAGATGGGTATTAGGGAAAATGATGTTCCTCTAATTCGGAGCTGCTTAAGAGAAGGATTTTCATTAATCTCAAACGAAATTAACAAAATTGCATTTAGGCCTATTGAAAGCGCAAATTAAAAAACAATCATCTGACTGTAAAAATCGTATTTAGCCTCAGAGAGAGAAGTGATAATAAAATTGGTGATTAAAAAGTAGCTTTGAATTTAAAAAAATAAGAGCGTGAGGCGTCATCTTCAGTTAATATGGCCATTCAAAGATCATTCCGCCAAACTCAAAAATTTCTATATAAAATTATTAAAAATAACATTACAATACACTGTGTGATTGGTCACAAAGCACACAACTTTCTATTACTTTCAGTTGAAAGTTGTGTTCTGTGTTGTCATACCAGATTTTGTGCCGATATTTATTTAGTTTCCAACGAGTAGGCCCAACATTAAAGATAAAAAAGACAGAAAAATATTTCTCTTTTGTTACTATGGCAACCATTTATTTTTTTCTTTGAAGTACAAGAGTAAAGTGTGGTCCAAAAGATTTCATTTTAAAGACCATCTAAAAATAATTGATTTTTGAATTTTAATCAAAATCTTTAGATCAGATTTGAGAAAATCGAAAAAAAAAAAACTTAAAAAGTGCTTCAGTAAAGGAAGTACTAGTATTCTTTGGTCGATTTTTATCAAAAGCTTATTTTCATGCCTCAAGGGTATGTTTAACTTAAATATAAAATTTCAGCCACATAGCTCACTTCCTTCATGCTTTAAATTGAACACAAACACACAGACAGAGCATTTTGCGGAACCCATTTTTTTTTGGACTCAGGCGACCTCTAAAACATGTATACATGTTTCTTTTTGAAGTGTCCCTCAACATGTATACATGTTTTTGAGGGTTCCCTCAATATGTATACATGTTTTGAGGAACCAAAAAGTGGGTTCCGCAAAATGCTCTGTCTGTGTAGTGTTTGTGTTCTATTTAAAGCATGACTAGGTAAGCTTTAAAAGCTATGTGGCTGAAATTTTATATTTAAGTTATACACCCCTGAGAGCGAGAAAAAAGCTTTTGATAAAAATTGTCCAAAAGAATACTAGTTACTTTACGACCACTTTTTTAAGTTTTTTCGACTTTTTCAAAAATTGACTATAACGATTAAAATTAAAAAAAAAAATCTATAATAAGATATTTAACCTTGATTTTTTATTTATTTAAATTTTATTTTCGAGATTTGAATGAATTCCTTATCATTTTTTAATAGGATTTTTGTAATTATCTTTTTACAAACTAACAAAGCAAGCATTTAAAATATTTCTGTTTAAACGGATTCGTTTATTTTTTTTTTTTTTTCCATATTTAATTACCAAACTGAAAGGGTTTCAAGAACAGTTAGTAAACATTTTTAAAGTAAAATAAATAAAAAAAAAAAAAAAAATATGAATTAGTCAAAGTCATCAAATAATCAATTTGAAATTTATTTCTCGTCAATCGATGGGCTCATTTTCCAAATTAAGTATCGGACATCTGCCCTTTTGGGGACTGAAGCCGAACAACCGAAGTGTAAAACGTTTATATGTGAGCGGAATATTAAAATAGTTAGGGAGAGAACCGTTCTTTATCTCTTTCTCTTTTTTTTTTCTAAAAGCAACAGGTTAGAAGAAAATTTTTAGAATAAAAATGTCTTTAACTACTAGCTCTAGGTATGAATTTAATTGGAAATCGTCGTTTAGCCAGGAAATTAAATTAAATTTTAAAATAATGGACGTATCACTCGCTTTGGGCGCCCAAGTTACAAAAACTGATTAAAATATTTTTATGAAATCCAGCCTTATTTGAAATTTATGTGATATTCATATATCAATGTTTTTCACTTTCTCTTACCTATATATGTAAACAGAAAAAGTATTGAGAACGTATACAAAATTCTATATCGAGAGTTTGATGAAGATAATATGGTCTAGTGAGTCCAAAAAAGTGGAAACAAAATATCTGAAAAATTAAAAAAAGCAGAAATTTCTCCTTTCCATGGCATATAACATGAAGCTTTTGAATTAAATCAGCCAAAGAATACTAATATTTTACTGTTTTTGCCTAAAACTGTTTTTTCAATGCTTTTCTATGGGTCAACGCACACCGAGGAGACAAAACACAATTGGACATGATTCGACATCATTGAACAAAACATTTTGCTGAATGGCAAAACATTTTGCCTAATCGGTGTGCGTTGACATTAAGCAAAACGTTTTGCTCTTGGACAAAACGTTTGGTCCAAGAGCGTTTTGCTCATTTGGTGTGCGTTCAGCCTAACTATTTTGATTAAACGTTGAATTGGATACCAATCAATTGAAATAAATAGGAACGCTGTCTAAATGGCCCCAGATGCCTAAAAAATTAGAAAATTTTTTCCGTTAATATAAATTGGGTTTTAAATTATCGGTACCTCTTTCCTTCGATATTGGAAATTTGTGCGGTCAATCACACAATATTTTTTAGTGTTTTTAGATTTTCTCAAAATCTACTCTAACGACTTTTTATTAAAATTTTTAAATTCGTTATTTTATTGTGGTCAGTTAGCTAGATAGGATGATAACATCGATTCAATTTTTAATAAAAAAACTACCCTTTGTAAGTAGCGCCCCCCTTGCTACGCCACTGCCTCCAGGCAGTCATAAATAGATCCTTTTGCTTTCTCAACTACCCTACTTGAACTCAAGATCCTTCCTTATCATCTTAGCACTTGCATTGCAACAATAAATCTTAAATGGCGAAAAACTTACCCGCCGAAAACGGGCTTTGCTGTTAATAGAATTTTAATATGCATTTATAAATACAAACCTTGATTTAGCGTAATCATCCTGAAAAGACATTTCTCAATTTTAGTGATAAAAATTTCAAAAATATGTCAAGAGTAAGAATGAAGGAATGATAAATAAGCCTTAATTTTTTTTTTTTTTTACATTTTATGATTATAACGTTGTTGCCTACTTACATATATGGAGATAAAGAAGCCGATTTCTTAAATGGGAAGTTCAAAGTAAATAATTTCTAAATGGAAACACTTTGGCATAGGTACAGTATTTATTTCAATTCCCAGGTCGTTTAATTCTTAGAAAGCAGCCTTGGAGGTGACCCGAATGGTCCAGCAGCTGTGTTGTGTGCATTACGTTTTCCTCTCTTCCTGCTTTGCGTTGTTGACATCTGAGGTCGATGTGGGTGTCCCGTGGGAATTTGCAAAATCCTTTCTAACGTCAATCAATCACTACTCTTATTTATTTATTTATTTATTATTACGGTACACTGATCGAGTTTTCAAATAAAAGGTATATAATTTCAAAACCTCCGGATGAATAAACATATTATTATCAATTTGGAATTCGAACATAGACTTTAACAAAATAATTTATGAAAATTAAAATCAAACAGATGAGAGTTAATTTTTTACTTTTTCTTATATTACCTCTATAGACCTATATGTTAATATATATAGAGAGAGAAAGTATTGGATTCATGTCAAAAATTCGATGTCGAGATTTTGATGGATATACACTTTTTGAGGTCTCCTGAGTCCAAAAAGTGGGTTCTGCAAATTGAACTCTGTGTCTATGGGTCTATGTGTAGCAGTTGATGAAGGAAATGAGCTTCGAGTTTGAATTTTATATTTACGTTAGATACCCTCCCAGAGAGTCAGTGGCGCAACCAGGATTTGCTCCTGGGGGGGTTTCCGGGGAGGGGGGGCTGATCTCAAATATTTTTCTGTGAAAATTTTTTTTTTTTTCGCAGAACCGAAGTTTTTTTTGCCTTGCGGGGAAATTTTTTCCAGTCCGTAAAAATATTTTACCTTTTTTTTTAGACGCTAAATTTTTGCCGCCCTGTGGAACCAAATTTTTTCCCCATGTGCCGCCCGCGGAACATTTCCTCTTTTGCGGAACCGAAATGATTATATTTTTTCTTTTCTATTTGTAATATATATTTTGATTTTTTTAATCTCCTGGGGGGGGGTAAAACCCTAACCCCCCTGGTTCGCCTATGCAGAGAGTTAAAATAAGCTTTTGAATAAAATCGGCCAAAAAGCACTAGTACTTTACAAATGTACTTTTTCAGTTTTTTTTTCGATTTTCTCAAAATGCGCCCCAAGGATTTTGTTTAAAATTCATAAATGAACTATTTTTTAGATGCTCTTTAAAAAGTATATCAGTGAAATTTTTCGTGGAAATCGTTTTAAGTACACTTTACTGATGTGGAAGCATTCGTAGCTCAGCGCCATCTATGGATCATCGCGTGGTCAAGTTTGGAACTAAAGTGCTAAGAGCAACTAAATATATCTCGACACAAAAAATCTAGTGTGACCAGCACTGTGCACAACTTTGTCTTACCGAAGGGTAAGAAAGTTGTCACACCAGATTTTTTTTCTTTACTATCTCCTGAAATTGACAGGGTAGGCAACCCAGCTCTCAGAATAATATTTTAATTGCCTATGCTAAGGGTTTCTTCACTATTTAAACATTTTCAAGAGACAATCAGCAAACAAGGCAAAGGAAATTTATGCTCAAATCTCTCCAGGCCCCTCCTCCAGCGACGTAACTAGCCTTTTAGGGCCCCCCCCCCCAAAAGGGTGGGGGCAAAGCTCAAATGAGGCACCGATTAAAAAAGCCAGATGCACTAAGGCGCCTATGTCCGTATCAGGGGGGGGGGAGGGGGCGGGAGGGGGGCAAGCGCCCACTTCGCCCCCTCCCCACTTGGATACACTACTCCCCTCCTTATTCAGAAAATTTTATAATTTCCAAAAATATACCTTTTCTGAGGCTATTTGTATAGCTAAATATTTCGATGATTTTTCCTGACTTTCTTCAACACTTTGATATTTATGTAGCAGAATGAGAAAAAAGAGAGCAACTAAATGTAATTAATATTTTTTTTTTCCCCTACTCAGTAATTCATTTATTTCCTCTCACTGCTCACCTCAGTTTCGGTCCTTTCTACAGTCTTGTTTCTCGGGACCACCCGTTCGGCACTACTTGGCCTTGCTTAAATAGGAATCTTTGTGGCTGTATGTAATTATTCTTCTTGCTGGCCAGATTTGCCGACATATTTGTTTATTTTATTTTCTTTTTAATGAACAAAAAAATTTTTTTCAACGGAAGTTTTATTTCTAATTAGCTTTTATTTATTTATTTATTTTTTTTAGCAAATTGGCAATTGTTTTAGAAAGAAAGAATTTCCTCTCACAGATTAAAGGAAGAGAGATTAATATCTAAAAAATAATTTTACGAGATCATTGCCAAGGTCAAACAAGGAAAGTGAAAATGATTTAATTATATCTACTGGCTGATGTTGATAAAACGCATCGACTGATTAACTTTTTCCCAGGGTGGTACAGACAGACAGACAATAGTCTAATTGGTGCATGAGTCAGGCAGGCAGTCATTGGTTGGTGGTGGCAGCTGCTCGAGTTCGAGCCCCGGTTAGGAGGACAGCTGCAGCCACGTGCTGCTGCTGCTGCTTGCACAACCAGGTGGGCGGTTGTAATGGCTGCAGGTGCTACACCCACACAAACACACGCAACGCCGAAATATTATAATATAAATAAATCTCGGTAAATAACCTTGAAATTTGCAAGATATAATCAAAAAACTTTTTATTTTGAAAAATATTATGGGAAAAAATTTAATTAAATCTCTGAAAAGGTATAATAAATTTTGATACGAAACAAATGCGTATTTAATTGAGATTATTTAAAAAGTTTTTGTCGTTTTGACTAGGTGCCATAGACCCCGGGAATTGAACCTACGATCTCCAGGCTATCTGGGGAGAAATCTTTAAAGATAAATTCCTCCCCCTTTATTAAACCATTTGTGCATTAAGTGTTATTTTTTATTTTTTTTTAATTAATTTTATGGTCTTTTTCGATAGCTATTTAAACCATTTAGACTATTTATTTAAATTTGCATTCAGGTTTATTCTCTAAGCAAAAACGTTAACTTTTAACATCTGAAATCAGCGCTAATTCTTTTTAACACCCCTTGCCTCAAATTGTTATTCTAAAAGCAAAAGCTTTAACGCCCAAGCGTTAACATTTGGTCAAAAGTGTTAAAAATTAATGTCATGTTTAGGAGGTGAAAAATATATGTTGACACGAAAAATCTGGTGCGACAATCACAGAACACAAATTTCAAATCTCGACATCGAATTTTTGACATGAATCCAATACTTTCTCTTTATAAATTAAAATATATAGAGGTAAGAGAAAGTAAAAATAAAATTCCCACCCGGAAGAGTTTTGATGACAATTTGATATAAGTTCAGATAGAGAGAGAAGAGAGAGAGAGAGAGTTTGCAAAATGTCTGTCTGTCTGTCTGTCCAATTCGCATTCACCGGCGACAACAGCGACGAAACGTTCTTTTTCTACTCCTCTTTCGTAGCTGGATTAGGAACATTCACGATCCGCAATGAAAGAGGTAATTGCTCACGGATAAATAGCCAAACCAGAGAGAGAGAAAGAGAGGCACACAGACGGACCACCATAATGTCAATTCGCAAATTGGACCTCAACTTTCGATTCCTCTTCTCGATAGATTAGCGAATTTTTTTTTTGCACGATCTCTTTCTCCTTCCTCCCTCTTCTTATTTTCTTAATTTGTTATTTCTTTTTTTTTTCAATTTCATTTTCACTAATTATTAATTTTTCGAATTGGCAAATTTTCGTTTAAAAAAAAAAATATGTCAAATCGTTAATATAAATCGAACAGGAAAGACATGATCCACCCTAGATATCAAATCATAATTGTCACTTTCCAAAAGAAATAGAAAATTTTTCACCTACTTTTATTATTTTGATTATTTCAAATGGGGGAAATTAAATTTTAAATCAAGCGAGATTTTTTTTTACTTTCTCTTACCTCTATATATTGTATATGTTAATATTATTTGAAATTCCTATCGCGATCTCCGTTTATTTACCCGAGGTGCTTTCGTGCACGAAGACACACACCTCAAACCCAACCGACCTCTGGCCGTAGCCATCTACCGGCACCCCGTGAAGTTACATCATTTCCTATCTCTAACTCCTCCTCCTTCGTTCGTTTCTAGCTAGTGAACTAATCCTTATTTCTGGTTCCAACCGGCTCCTTATATCCAACCTTTTCTATGCTATGGAGGATGTCCTAGGTTGAGGAGGGACTCCCTCAGCACCGGCGTGTAGCCCCTGCTTTCGAAGAATGCATCACTGAGAGGAAACCTTCTTTACGTCCCTTCCACAGGACGGTATGTCACAGCAACTCCCTCTCCTCGTAGAGTCGCCTGAGGGCTAATGTGGTAAGATCCTATATTCCAATCCAGGGCTTGCTTGAGGATTTGTTTACATTAAAATAAATATTTTTATTTTAATGAAAAATCCCGCACGCCAGGAATTTGAACAGGGATCTTCTTTGCAGAATCTGACACCCTAGCTCCCTACACCAGCGAGTCCTCAATATATGTTAATATATAGAGAGAGAAAGTATTGGGTTATGTCAAAAATTCGATGTCGAGATTTTGATGGATCTTCACGTTTTGAGGTCCCTTGAATTAAAAAAAAAAAAAAAAGTGGTTTTCGCGACATGGTCTGTCTGTCTGTGGGTGTGTTTTCAATTTTAAGCATGAAGGAATTGAGCTAGGAGGTTGAAATTTTATAATTAAGTTAAATATCCCCCGGGAGCTTGAAAATAAGCTTTTGAACAAAATCGGCCAAAGAATACTAGTATTTTACTGATGTACCTTTTTTTTCTCTCAAAATTCGCTCCAACGTTTTTCATTAAATTAGAATGTTGAAGGAAGAGAGGATGTCAGCCAAAAAAGGAGCCTCTATCGAATAAAAATCTCCAATCAGAAAACGTTTCGGGTTTAATTAGATAAAACCATCATCAGTTCTTTAGAGATTATTGGCAATCTCAAGATGCACACCATTGAGATGCAGATAGAGTTGTTATATATAAACATATACAAAATTATATAAAAATACAAAATTTGCATATCAGTTGTCAGATGCTCATCAGTCAAGTCTCAAATGTATGTATACAGTTGTCAGATGCTCATCAGTCAACACGGCCAAGTCTCAAATGTATATATACATTTGAGACTTGACTGATGAGCATCTGACAACTGATATGCAAATTTTGTATTTTTATATAATTTTGTATATGTTTATATATAACAACTCTATCTGCATCTCAATGGTGTGCATCTTGAGATTGCCAATAATCTCTAAAGAACTGATGATGGTTTTATCTAATTAAACCCGAAACGTTTTCTGATTGGAGATTTTTTATTCGATAGAGGCTCCTTTTTTGGCTGACATCCTCTCTTCCTTCAACATTCTAATTGCTGAACAGCCACTTCTATTATCAACGTTTTTCATTAAAATTCAAAAATCAATTATTTTTTAGATGCTCTTTCAAATGTATATTCTCATTTTGTTTGAAGCACTCTATTGTATTTTGCTCCTCGGTGTGGACATACATTCAAAATAAAAAAGTATATATTTTTTGATTTGACAATAAAATTTTATTCGGAATCTTCTTTATAGTGTTTGTGAGATATAAGTCCTTTTTTTTTTTTTTTTTTTTAAACACACTTTTTTTCTTATTCGCACTCACACTCACACACACACATTCACACAGTCTATATAAGCCTCTCGCGATAAACATTTCACCCTCTACTGCAGCGTTTTCCAAACTGTGAGGCGCGCCTCCCTAGGGAGGCGCTGACTAGTCCAAGGGGAGGCGCGAATATTGGCCACCAAGATCAATTTTCCAAATGATTGCTAGTTTTGTAAATAAAATAATTTAGAAGATTCTGGGACTGAGTTTCTAATTAAAATAATAAATATGAATAAATTAAAAAAATATTTTTATATAAATTTATATCTCAGCAAAAAACATCGGAGATGCAAAAGAGGGGGCGCCTCGCATTATTTTTGCCCAGCGTCGAGGTGAAATCAAAAATGCGCCTCGCTTTTCTGATTTATATAAAAGCAAGGAAATATTTTCACTTAAATAAAACCCCTACAGAATTTTATTTGTTTCATATATCCTCGCTTTTATATAAATCAGAAAAGCGAGGCGCATTTTTTTGATTTCACCTCGACGCTGGGCAAAAATAATGCGAGGCGCCCCCCCTTTGCATCTCCGATGTTTTTTGCTGAGATTTCACTTCTTTTTGTGAAATATTACATTTAAATATTATTTAATAATTTTTGTTTATTAAATATTAAGTTATCCCATGAATAGATCTTTTAATATGCATTCCAATCAGTAAAAAATAAATACATCGTTTGGTATCCATTCAAAACGATAAACATAGGATTTCCCTAAATTTTATAAAATTTTAGGATTTTTATTTTTATTATGTTGGTAGGATATAAATACATCGTTTGGTATCCATTCAAAACGATAAAGATAAGATTTCACCAAATTTTATAAAATTTTAGGATTTTTATTTTTTTTATGTTGGTAGTATGTAAATACATCGTTTGGTATCCATTCAAAACGATCAACATAGGATTTCACTAAATTTTAAAAAATTTTAGGATTTTTATTTTTGTTATGTTGGTAGGATGTAAATACATCATTTGGTATCCATTCGAAACGATAAAGATAGGATTTCACCGAATTTTATAAAATTTTAGGATTTTTATTTTTGTTATGTTGGTAGGATGTAAATACATCATTTGGTATCCATTCGAAACGATAAACATAGGATTTCACCAAATTTTATAAAATTTTAGGATTTTTATTTTTGTTATGTTGGTAGGATGTAAATACATCATTTGGTATCCATTCAAAACGATAAACATAGGATTTGACCAAATTTTATAAAATTTTAGGTTTTTTATTTTTGTTATGTTGGTAGCACTCCTTATCACGTTAATCTATTTCTATCTGAATGGATCTATCTAAAAAATTTTTGTTCCATTAGGGATCAAAATTACTAATAATAATATATATGTTCCTAGATGACGTCATCAGGGAGCAAAATAGTCAAAATTGTCTTTTCGCCACGTTAAAGATAGGACAAATTTGAAATTTTGAATACCTCTCAAAAAGTCACTTTTGATCCAAAATGAAATTTTATATCAAAGGTATCGGGTTTTTGATAGTATCTATTTGTATTTTAAATTTCATCCAAATCGGTCCAGCAGGGAAACCTGTAGCTTTGTCTAAAAATTTGAAAATTGAAGAAAAGAATGAAAAAAAAGAAAAAAAAGGGAAAAATAAGAGACTAACTTTTGACCTTCCGAAATCGGCAAAATCTCAACTTTGAGCCTCTGCCATTCTGTTTGGCACTGGAATGTTTTTTTGAATTCGTGCTCAAAATAATCCTTATTTATTCTAGTTTAATATAAAAAATTTTGGCTCCGATATCTTAAAACCTTTTTGAGATATTCGCCCAGAAAGAGAAAAGTTTCTCAAAAAAAAATTTTTTCACGTCCCTATCTTTTATTAAGGATTTAAAATCATTCTTGATAATATAGTCTAGGGACGACTCGTCCATCTAAATGCAATGGGCCATTGGCATCATTGGAATGTCAACTAAATGGTAGTATTAAGAGTTTCTTTGCTTTCTTTTGCTTTTTCACATGCTCGGCGACGAGTCGCTCCCGCGACTCTTGATTTTTTAGTATTAAAATTTTTTGTTTTTGTATTATTTTATTAAATGTGTGGGGTAGGGGGGCGGCATACGATTAAATATTTTTAAGGGAGGCGTTAAAACATAAACCACTGGCCTAAAGTAAGATATTCTAGAAAATTATACTATGTATAAATCCCAAAGACGGATCCAGGGAAGTTTTTCAGGGTTTTAATTTTTTTCTGACTAGACGCGAAGCTCGCCGAAGGCGATAGCATTGTTAATTATTTTATTTATTAGGATTGGATTAGGGGTTGAAAAATTGAAAAAAAAAAATGTTTTTTAAATTTATTTTAGCTAAATCGAAGCCAAATAAATAGAAAACATTCAAAAAATAACATTATTATTTTGATTAGGGGGGGGGATGAAGGGTTGATTATTTAAGAAGGGCCTTGGAATATTCTAAATCACTTGTTGACATTCTTTTCCAGTTTTAAATATAGTTAGATTAGAGCAAAAGGTATTTTTTTACTTTTAATAAAAAGGGAATTGTTATTTTCATCTATTTATTCCTATACAAACAGAGAGAGACAAGTCTATCTCTCGTTCAGTCGAGCGCGTGGCCGAGATGCAAGGCGCTGCTCTTTTTTTTGTGTTTAAAAGTGAATCAAAGTGAATAATTAATATAGTGTAATTCACCCTGACCTCACCGTCAACCAGCACACTCTCTTGAGTGTCTTATTAAAGGTAATTATTATGCATTTTATCGTTGAAAAAAAAATGATAGAAACAAATAATTTGGCTGAGAAAAACGATTCTTTTGAATATGAAAATAAAATAAAAATTAAAATAATTATTTATAAATCTATTCAAATTATTTTGAGAGTAATTTCGCGGTGAAGGCTCGCATTTTCTAAAAGGGGGGGGAGGTATGAAGGCATTAAACATGGGGGTTAATGTCCCATCCCCTAAATGGATTCATGTCAAAAATTCGATGTCTAGACTTTGATGGATATATACATTTTGAGGTCCCCTGAATCAAAAAAAATGGTTTTCGAGACATGTTCTGTCTGTGTGTCTGTTTGGGTTCAATTTAAAGCTTGAAGGAATTGAGCTAGGAGATTGAAATTTTATATTTAAGTTAGGCACCCCCTAGGGGCGTGAAAATAAGATTTGAGAAAAATATTTTTCTTCAGGAATGGAAGTTAGAAAAAACGAAACCAGAATTTTTCTTTAAAAATATATTTTAACAGCTTACGTTCCGGCTTTGGTCAAAGCCATCCTCGGAGCTGTTAGTGGTCATCCGAGGCTTTGACCAAGGTCGAAACGTAAGCTGTTAAAATATATTTTTAAAGAAAAAAATTCTGGTTGCGTTTTCTTCTAACTTTCATTCCTGATACAAATTCCACCACCCTTATACCAGCGTTTTCCAAACTGTGAGGCGCGGACTAGTCTAAGGGGAGGCGCGAATATTGGCCACCTGGACCAATTTTCCAAATGATTGCTAGTTTTAATATAAATAAGAATAAATAAATAAAAATATTTTTATATAAATTTATATTTTTTAGCATTAAAAATTTTTGTTTTTGTATTACTTTATAAAATTGGAGGGGGGGGGGCGTCATAAGAATGAATATTTTTAAGGGAGGCGTGGTAACATAAAGTTTGGAAACCACTGCTCTACTGTATATACGAAAGTGTGTATTTATTCTTTACATCCTGAGCTGTTAAGGCAGGTGTATAACAGAAACTCACGTGATCCATTCTCTATCCAGATTTGGAATTAACAAATTTTGATAAAAATCTGACAGGTGTGTTGAAAATTGCAAATGAATTTCGCAAATTCATTCAATTAATCGCGCTAAATAAACATTTAAAGATAAACTCCAATTCGCCATTAGATAGACACTTAAAATATTATTTGTTTCTCTCTAAATCCATGATTTTTAAATAGAATTTGCTTAATTAAGAGGTGATTTTGTATTTATAATAACTGTATTATAAAGAAACTTTGTTTGTTACTTCTTTCATCAATATTTCTTCCGTTAGCATAAAATTTTAGTAACATCGTTGATCCTCTAGTGAAGTTTAAAAATCTGGTGTGACCGGCGCACAGCACACAAAATTTTTCTTACCCTATAGTTAGTTTTCAAAATTTTAATCTCATATTTGGATATTTTATACACAATAGATAATCCTAAATAAATACAAAATTTCATAAGAATTGGAAAAAATTTTACAAGGCAGGCGATAAGAGAAAGTTGTGTGTTCTGCGACCATTCACAAGATTTTTAACTCATGTATGTTAATGACAAAAGTGCTGGCGTTTATACAAAGGTTTGGTTCCTGGAGAGGGATTTTTTAGAAAGATCCCCTATAAAAAGGTACCATCAAGAGAAAAGATATTGGACAACCCCCTCACGTCTACCTGAATTTAGAGCCTTTTGAGGTACTGTAATTAAATTTATTTAAATATGTGTTAATTTTAATTAATTTGTAAAATTAAATATAAACCTTTACATGTACAAAACCACTCACTGAAGAAGATAAGCTGAAATGCTATCGAAACCAGCATTGGTTTGTTAAACCTTTTAGAAATAAATATTTTTTTTTTGAAAAAAATTGTATTTTTATGTACTGAAAAAGCCTAAACCTCCTTAATTAATATATACCTGCAGTACTCGGTGGGTCTACGTTTTTAAACAATATTTTTAATTTTACTTCTTGAATTCTTATTTATCGGCGGAAATATGTGGTCACAAAAAATATGTGACAATCACAGAAAACAACTTTAAATTTTCGAAAAGTGCGACTAGTCACACCAGTTTTTTTATTCAATCAATATTTAAGAAGACAAATGTTGGGTTTATTTTGATATCTGCAAATTCCTAGTAATTTCATTAATACATCACACTATTCCTACTTATGCGCATGCATGCCTTTGAGACCACAAGATGCCGGTTTTGATGACGTCATAAGGCTCTCCTTTGCACGAGGCATTCTAAGAATTAATAAAAAAAAGAGAGAGAAAAGCCCTTCATTAGCACTTTAACAACAAATTCAAGTGTGCGGAAGGCAGACGAAATGTTAATTAGTAAAAATTCCCTAGCTCATCTGAGAAAACACTTGTCGTTGTTGCAGATCAAGATTTCTTTTATTATTTTTACTCTTGTTTTATTTTAAAACATGCGCGGATGTCTTGCCTCACTCGAGAAAAGACCAGTTTGGAGATAATCTTGGATAAAATACGGGAGATAGTCTTTTCTAAATGATATTAATCAAATCAGGAAATAATATATTCATACTGAAAATGAAGATTAATCACATTCCAAATATTAATCAAGTTTTGAGATAAGGTATTAACGTCCTTGCTTGCATATAACACCAAAAGGGTTGAGTAATCAAGAAAGCAGCTGAATATTAAATAAATTTTTTAATATATTGAAATAGAATTTGATTTTTTACTTTCTCTTACCCAATATGAAATATATATAGAGAGAAAGTGTTGGGATCATGCCAAAAATTCGATGTTGAGATTTTGATGGGTATACATGTTTGGGTTCGATTTTCTCCAAAAAAATGGGTCCCACAAATTGGTCTGTCCTTGAACAAAATATCTCAGGAACTAAAAAAAACTACGAGGTTGAAATTTTATATTTGAGTTAGGCCAAAAAGTACTAGTACTTTACTAAAAAATTATATTTATTTCTAAAAGGTTTAACAAACCAATGCTGGTTTCGATAGCATTTCAGCTTATCTTCTTCAGTGAGTGGTTTTGTTCCTGGAAAGGTTTATATTTAACTAGCCGGATTTCAAAACACATCACCGAAATTGCGTTTAGAGAGGGGGGTCATTTAAGGGGGCTTTTAGCGTAGAAAACATATTTTTATCTCATTTCAGTTATAAGTTAGAAAACTCGAATTTTTCATAAAAATGACAATTTGGGGTACTTAAAGGCGGAATTTCAAAAAACCCCGAAATTACTTTTTAGGGGTTCATTTAAGGATACTTTGAGGGTATAAAGCATATTGAAATCTCATTTCAGTTAAAAGTTGGAAAATCCGAATTGTTTTACAAAAATGGCGATTTGGGGTACTTAGAGGTCGAATTTCAAAAAAACCCTGAAACAACGAATTTAGATATTCTTCTAAGGAAGGTTTAAGCGAAGAGAGCAAATTGATATCTCATCTCATTTAAGAATTATTTAAAAATCAAAAAAATACCCATAAAAGCCCATTTGGTGCCCTTAAAATTTGAATTTCGAAAAATCGCTTCTTAAATGACGCCTTGGGCACATAAGGGTTCCACATGCCAAATTTCAGCTTTATAGCTATTATAGTTTAGGCTGGGCGTTGTCATCACTTAGTAAGTCAGTCAGTCACAAGTCTCTTTATATATATAGAGAAGATAGGGAAGAGAAGGAGAGTTGGGAAAAAAATGCATTTTTCACAAAAATGATCAATTAGGGTACCGAGCGGCCGGATTTCAAAACACATCACCGAAATTGCGTTTAGAGAGGGGGGGGGGGGTCATTTAAGGGGGGCTTTTAGCGTAGAAAACATATTTTTATCTCATTTCAGTTATAAGTTAGAAAACTCGAATTTTTCATAAAAATGACAATTTGGGATACTTAAAGGCGGAATTTCAAAAAACCCCGAAATTACTTTTTAGGGGTTCATTTAAGGATACTTTGAGGGTATAAAGCATATTGAAATCTCATTTCAGTTAAAAGTTGGAAAATCCGAATTGTTTTACAAAAATGGCGATTTGGGGTACTTAGAGGTCGAATTTCAAAAAACCCTGAAACAACGAATTTAGATATTCTTCTAAGGAAGGTTTAAGCGAAGAGAGCAAATTGATATCTCATCTCATTTAAGAATTATTTAAAATCAAAAAAATACCCATAAAAGCCCATTTGGTGCCCTTAAAATTTGAATTTCGAAAAATCGCTTCTTAAATGACGCCTTGGGCACATAAGGGTTCCACATGCCAAATTTCAGCTTTATAGCTATTATAGTTTAGGCTGGGCGTTGTCATCACTTAGTAAGTCAGTCAGTCACAAGTCTCTTTATATATAGGGGAGAGGGCGGGACATTGGGACACGAGGCACATTGGGACATTCGAATTTTAGCGCTACTAAATGTAAAGTTAGATTGTACTCTTTGACCATTAGGGTCCATTAAGTACCCATTTTATTAGAGAAAAATTTTAACAGCGTCAAGCTACGCCATAGCTAGTTACACGTTGCTACATCATAGTTGTCCTGCGTTGTAAAAAAATCGGAAATCGTTTGAGGTCGATTATTTTCCATATGAACGTTTGAATTAAGACAGTTGAAATATTAGAGGCAAGTGGACTTGTTTATTCTTAATATGTCGGTATATGCAGATGTAATTATTTATTTTAGCTATTTGTATAGCCTCATTTTGTTTATAAACATGATTGAGGTAGATTGGGACATCTAGCGAGAGGCACATGTGGACACTAATAAATAAGAAATTATATATAATATTTAAGATATTATATTGTGGACAGGGCCGCAGACAGACTTGACGAGCCCCGGGGCTACTTACCAAAATATACCAAACTAATGTGGTACTTTATTTGAAACCTCTCGCGTATTAATCTAATTTCAAAAAACTTTCCGATGAGCTAGAGGTGGGAAATTTCATATTTAAGGGTCATTTTTGATGACGCTAATCATCAGTTGGGTTTTACCAAAATATATCAAACTAATGTGGTACTTTATTTGATGCCTCACGCTTTCTTAATATTCTATAATAATAAAAAAGTCTAAAAAGTTTAAAATAAAAAAATAATAATAAAAAACTTTTTAAAAAAATGCTTTTATTTAAATCGAACTAAAAAGAGATAAATAATTTAAATGTTCTTGTTAAAATTGTTGAATATTTATAACTTAAAATAAAAGCGTGGGGCGCTCATTAATAGCTTAAGGAATTGTCTATACCCTCGGAATAACTTCGAAGCGCCCCACGCTTTTATTTTAAGTTATAAATATTCAACAATTTTAACAAGAACATTTAAATTATTTATCTCTTTTTAGTTCGATTTAAATAAAAGCATTTTTTTAAAAATTTTTTTTTTATTATATTTTTATTAGCTATCCTGAGTCGTGAAAAAGATTGATTTGAGATTATAAGGCCCGGGTCTTCCTGAGGAAAAAAAAATTCAAGAAAATGATTTTTTTTTTAATTGAAATTTTAACCATGAAAATTATTTTTTATTAGAATTTTAAGGTGGGAGCGCAATGGGCCCGGGCCCGGGGATATAGCCCCCCCGGCCCTTGCCTCCCCTGTCTGCGGTCCTGATTGTGGAATATATCCGACCTGATATATTGATTGATATTGTAATCTTACTAATTGATTTTAATTTGTATTTTTTTTTTTCTCTTTTTTTTAAGTGAATCGTTTATTTCAGAAACCACCTAAGCGACAAAATTTCAAATCATGTGTTTTTGGTGCTACTGTACAATTACTACAACAGTTAAGAGCGAACAGATAAATTGCGTTGGCTGTTTTTATATATCTACCAGTGGCGTACTCAGGGGGGCCAGGGGGGCCGGGCCCCCCAAAGCATTCTCCAAAACAAAAAAATACCTATTGTTTTCAGGGGCGGATTAAAGGGGGGGGGGGGCGAGGGGGCGATCGCCCCCCCCCCCCCCCGAGAAGAAATTCACAATGTTATAAAAACTAGTAATCTAAAGAAATTATGATTTCCGGGCTTTAATTTCAATTGAATTTGTTACCAATCAATTTAAATAAATAGGAAAGGGGTCTAAATGGCCATAGATGCCCACAAAGTCCTTAAATAAAAAAAAAAAAATAAAAAAACCGCCCCCCCCCCCGACAAAATTGCATTAATCCGCCACTGATTGTTTTCCCTAATGATTTTTTTTTTTTTTAAATAATTATTTTATTAACTCTCATAAATTCTAAAATCTAACAAAAAAACTTATAAATAATTGAAAAAATCTCTAATATTTACGAATTTTGTATTAAAATTATTTTTTATTTCAAGAAAAAAATTTTTTTTTTATTTGAGAAGGGGGGGGGGTTCATAAAACTTTTGGGCCCCCTCCCCCAAGCAGAAATCCTGGCTACGCTACTGATATCTACGGTAACAAAATTGTTTAAAATAATAAAACTGCATTATTATTTACACTTTAGATTAAAATTAGACATACAATGAAAATGAAAAGGGGGGGCGATAGGTGTTAGTCAGCCTCCAGAAAGGGGCGATGGGCCAAAAAAGGTTGGGAACCACTGTGTTAGATTGTGCCACCTTTATTCACCAAATTATTTTTTTAGAACAAAACAAATTGTTTTTGTCCACATCTGCCTCTTCACTGTCCAAATCTACCTCACCCAAGAGGCACATTGGGACAATTTGGATTTTTTGGAAAATTGCAAAAATCTAATTCATCTATTGGTGAATAAGCGCTAAGCCTATGGCAATAGATAGTGCATTTATCAGTGTCAACAACATAACATTATATGATCAATAATATTGAAAGCCGAACTATACACAGCTAATTTTATTTGTACTGTCCCAATGTCCCGCCCTCTCCCCTATATAGAGAAGATAGGGAAGAGAAGGAGAGTTGGGAAAAAAATGCATTTTTCACAAAAATGATCAATTAGGGTACCGAGCGGCCGGATTTCAAAACACATCACCGAAATTGCGTTTAGAGAGGGGGGGGTCATTTAAGGGGGGCTTTTAGCGTAGAAAACATATTTTTATCTCATTTCAGTTATAAGTTAGAAAACTCGAATTTTTCATAAAAATGACAATTTGGGGTACTTAAAGGCGGAATTTCAAAAAACCCCGAAATTACTTTTTAGGGGTTCATTTAAGGATACTTTGAGGGTATAAAGCATATTGAAATCTCATTTCAGTTAAAAGTTGGAAAATCCGAATTGTTTTACAAAAATGGCGATTTGGGGTACTTAGAGGTCGAATTTCAAAAAACCCTGAAACAACGAATTTAGATATTCTTCTAAGGAAGGTTTAAGCGAAGAGAGCAAATTGATATCTCATCTCGTTTAAGAATTATTTAAAATCAAAAAAATACCCATAAAAGCCCATTTGGTGCCCTTAAAATTTGAATTTCGAAAAATCGCTTCTTAAATGACGCCTTGGGCACATAAGGGTTCCACATGCCAAATTTCAGCTTTATAGCTATAATAGTTTAGGCTGGGCGTTGTCATCACTTAGTAAGTCAGTCAGTCACAAGTCTCTTTATATATATAGAGAAGATAGGGAAGAGAAGGAGAGTTGGGAAAAAAATGCATTTTTCACAAAAATGATCAATTAGGGTACCGAGCGGCCGGATTTCAAAACACATCACCGAAATTGCGTTTAGAGGGGGGGGGGGGTCATTTAAGGGGGGCTTTTAGCGTAGAAAACATATTTTTATCTCATTTCAGTTAAAAGTTAGAAAACTCGAATTTTTCATAAAAATGACAATTTGGGGTACTTAAAGGCGGAATTTCAAAAAACCCCGAAATTACTTTTTAGGGGTTCATTTAAGGATACTTTGAGGGTATAATGCATATTGAAATCTCATTTCAGTTAAAAGTTGGAAAATCCGAATTGTTTTACAAAAATGGCGATTTGGGGTACTTAGAGGTCGAATTTCAAAAAACCCTGAAACAACGAATTTAGATATTCTTCTAAGGAAGGTTTAAGCGAAGAGAGCAAATTGATATCTCATCTCGTTTAAGAATTATTTAAAATCAAAAAAATACCCATAAAAGCCCATTTGGTGCCCTTAAAATTTGAATTTCGAAAAATCGCTTCTTAAATGACGCCTTGGGCACATAAGGGTTCCACATGCCAAATTTCAGCTTTATAGGTATAATAGTTTAGGCTGGGCGTTGTCATCACTTAGTAAGTCAGTCAGTCACAAGTCTCTTTATATATATATAGAGAAGATAGGGAAGAGAAGGAGAGTTGGGAAAAAAATGCATTTTTCACAAAAATGATCAATTAGGGTACCGAGCGGCCGGATTTCAAAACACATCACCGAAATTGCGTTTAGAGGGGGGGGGGTCATTTAAGGGGGGCTTTTAGCGTAGAAAACATATTTTTATCTCATTTCAGTTATAAGTTAGAAAACTCGAATTTTTCATAAAAATGACAATTTGGGGTACTTAAAGGCGGAATTTCAAAAAAACCCCGAAATTACTTTTTAGGGGTTCATTTAAGGATACTTTGAGGGTATAAAGCATATTGAAATCTCATTTCAGTTAAAAGTTGGAAAATCCGAATTGTTTTACAAAAATGGCGATTTGGGGTACTTAGAGGTCGAATTTCAAAAAACCCTGAAACAACGAATTTAGATATTCTTCTAAGGAAGGTTTAAGCGAAGAGAGCAAATTGATATCTCATCTCGTTTAAGAATTATTTAAAATCAAAAAAATACCCATAAAAGCCCATTTGGTGCCCTTAAAATTTGAATTTCGAAAAATCGCTTCTTAAATGACGCCTTGGGCACATAAGGGTTCCACATGCCAAATTTCAGCTTTATAGCTATTATAGTTTAGGCTGGGCGTTGTCATCACTTAGTAAGTCAGTCAGTCACAAGTCTCTTTATATATATAGAGATTTTACAAAATTTTGATTTTAACACATTTAAATAAATTTAATTACAGTATATATACCTTTTTATAGGTGATATTTCTAAAAAAATCCCTCTCCAGTAACCTAACCTTTGTATAAACGCCCGCACTGTATACAACCGACTGTATAAGAGATAATGTGTGCTTCAAATAATTTTGAGGGCAAAATAAGAATATATATTTCAAAGAGCATCTAAAAAATAATTGATTTATGAATTTTAATCAAATTATTTAGAGCAAATTTTAAGAGAATAAAAAAAAAAAATCTGGTGTGACTGGCGCACAGCACACAACTTTCTCTTACCTTCGGTAATCGAAAGTTGTGTACTGTGCTTGTCACACCAGATTTTTTGTGTCCTCATGTATTTAGTTCCCGGCAGTAGGGAATATTTGAATTCAGATATAAAATTTATAAGTATGGGAAAATATTTATATTTTGTTACCATGGCAACCATTTCTCCTATCTTTTCTATGGAGCACAAGAGTAAAGTGTGCTTCAAACAATTTTGAGGGCAAAACGAGAATATACATTTGAAAGAGCACCTAAAAATAATTGATTTTTGAATTTTAATCAAAATCGTTAGAGCGAATTTTGAGAAAATCGAAAAAAACTGAAAAAGTACATCAGTAAAGTACTAGTACTCTTTGGCCGATTTTGATTAAAAGCTTATTTTTCCGGTCCCGGGGGTGTTTAACTTAAATATAAAATTTCAGCCTCATAGCTCAATTCCTTCATGCTTAAAATTGAACACACACACACACACACAGACAGACAGACAGACACACAGACAGACAGACCATGTCGCGAAAACCACTTTTTGGATTCAGGGGACCTCAAAACGTGAAGATCCATCAAAATCTCGACATCGAATTTTTGACATGAATCCAATACTTTCTCTCTATATATATATTACATATATACATAGGTAAGAGAAAGTAAAAAACTGAAAAAAGTTTATCAGTAAAGTACTAGTACTCTTTGGCCGATTTAGTTCAAAAACTTCGTGTTAGGTGCCAGGGGGGGTAGGTAACTTAAATATAAAATTACATTCTCATATCTCATTTCTTACTTGCTTAGAATTGCTATATATATAATTTTACTTCGATCTAATATGAAGGTTTGAGGAGTAAAAGTTTCACTGAGGCCACTTAATATCTAGTGTTGAATATTAAAATTCTTTTATTTTAGTAAATTTCATTCTATGACACCGTTCAAGAACAAGCAAATTTTTCCCTCTTTGAATTGATTCACAAAGTTATCATTTCTAACGTCAATCAATCACCATTTTATTTTAAATTTTTTATCTACGCTTATCTTCTGACACTAAAGAGCGTTGGAATAGATTTTTTTTTTTTGTACTGACAACAACAGCAACATTTGCTGACATGACAGCTAAAATATAATGAATGTTCCGAGAAAATATGCACAGGTCTGTAATTTTATTAGAGTTTGAGAGAATCGCCCGGGGGTATCTCTTTCTTATATTGTTCGCCATTTCGACCCCGAAAGACCGTTTTATTTTTTATTTTTTTTGTTGTTAGACACCAAATGTGGTTAATTAGAATTGCGAGGATAGCTTGAGAGGGGATCAATCACTCGATCTCGTGGGATCCGCTCAAATAAAATAATAAAAACATTTAAGGAACAACCAGCAAATTCTTAGAATGTTCTTATTTGTTAAAGAATATGTTAACCCGTTTTGTTTGTGAAGAATTGGTTTTATAAAATCAGGAAAAAATAATAATTTAAGGGGGTTTAGTAGTGTAGATGTTACTCATGTTTTTCCCGATAAGAGGGCGTTGTGTGTCTTGAAAAGTAAGCCAAAAAAACACCTAGTACGAAAATTTGCCAAGAGATGTCAGAATGGTAGCTAATAATTTAATGCATTTGGTTGATTTTCATTGATCTTTTAACAATGAATACTTTTTTTTAACTTTAAATTTAAAATTTACAGATGCTGGACCGGTAGAATTCAATCTTCAATACTAGCTAGTGAACTATAACGTATGGGATCCAGGCATTCTTTTAAAGTTCGCCTCTCCTTAACTAAATTTGGTAGATATTTTTTCACTGATAAATTTATTAAATTCGTTTCCCCTAGTTTACAAATTTTGTGAAATAATAGATATTTTTTTGTCTAAATAATATTAATTTTAATTTTTTTTGTCTTTATTCGGTTATATTCGGTTTTGTTCACATTTCATAGTTTCACATTTTTCTGTGATAACGAAGAAGCTGCTGTTACTGTTAATTCTCGTCTAGAATCGAAATAAAAAACTACATCTATTAATAATTGTATTAATTCATTTTTGACTTTATTGTTATTTTAACATGGCTAACGTAAGACGGACAATGCAATAGTGTGTATGTTTGGTTGCTAGACTACAGGGCGTACACAAATTTTATTATTTTCGTGTCTAGTGGTATATACAATAAATAAATATTAGGCCTTTTCTTCTTCGCCTAAAGCGGGAGTCCCAGCTAGTTTAGATTTTATAAATATCGAACAAATATAGGGTTTTCTTTGCTTGATTTCGAAAGTAGGGTTTTGTATTTTATACTTGTATTTTAAATGTCGTGTTCCGTTATTATATATTTTTTCTTCTCTACGGTGTCATCTTACCTAGTATAAAGCTGATAGTTATATTAAGTTTTAGAGAAATTTTAGATTCCTGATTAATATATAACTTCTTCTTTCCTCGCTATTTTACACCAACGTTGCGGGGTCGGCCAGTATTTAATCAACTATACAACAAAAATTCAATAATTATAATATCATTTCAATAAATTGGGATTATAATTAGTATATTAGCCTCTATAAAACAATTTATGAAAGTTAATACACTAAATAAACAATTGTGGCTCATTATCCGAGTCCGATGAGTACCTGTCGGTGCCAGGGGTGTACTACCAGGCACCAAGGGGGACGGAGAGAGAGCGTTTCTACTTTCTTTGCTAACATACAGCAACCTACCTTATAATAATAATATTCGCGTGTTTAGTTTGCAGCAAGCAGCATGACAAAATAAATGAAAAATGGAAGTTAATTAGACAAGAGATTTATTTTATATTTAGACTAATGACTAATAATAAACTGACTAAAATAAATACAGTAGTACTATACTAAAAATATTTTTAAATTGAATCTATTAGGGTGACTTTTATTTCAAGATGGGCCTACTAAGCGTATTAAATAAGTAGACAAACGCTGTATTTTGACAAATAAATAATCAGGAGAGATATATGATAAGCAAAATCAGCAAATTTAATTTTTTTTTTTTTTTTTTTTTACCGCGAACAATCAACATGTGGAACGTCTCCCGGTAGCCATCGATATAATGTAATTTAAAAATTTATTTAATAAGTCATACCCTAAATGGCCTCAGTAAAGGTTTTTTTTTTTGCCATAACAGAGCTGTTAAAAGTTCCCAGCTCTGAAGATGGCCTGACTCAATGTCGAAATATCAGTGTTAGAAGTAAATACGCGTATTAATGAAAAAAAAAATATTGATTTACTTAAAGTTATAACTAGCAAACCCTAAAAATATAAAAGTGGATTTAACTCCTTTGGCTGATGTAGTTGTTCTTAAAGTTAAGGAATGTTTATTTGTTGGTCATTATTCAAGAGGATGTCCTGTCTTCAAGGGAATGTTATTCTCGTTGTGCGTTCCGTTGCAAAAACCCCCCGGCAGGTCACCGAGGTCAGGATTTGCGCAGCCCCGGATCGATAGGCATACCCCGGACCCTCCCATAAATGACCCAAATTCACAACCAACGTCAACAGAGAGAGAGAGAGAGATGAGAAAGGGGTCAAGGGGATGAAGGCATGTTGATAATGATAACCGATATCAATTCCTGATACCAACAACAATGCCAAATATTTTATTGAAAGACAAACTTTTTTTTATATAACTTAACCAGCCGAAAAGCCCGCAGGGGGCGTATATAGATAGATAGAAGATGAACTTAAAATGATGCTATCCAAATGATTTAAATATATATTCATCATACTACCTGGTATCCGAATCTGCGCCCTTTGGCTTTAAGATGATCAATATTGATAATTCTATCGTTCATAAATAAGTTTCACTTCACAAATCTGACCGTCTCTTTGTTTCTATTAAACTTACTATATATAACATTAAATATACAGACAGAAATTGTTCATTTAATTTAATAATATTAACCTAGTAGATATTTTTTTAACTGAATTCACAAAAAATTTTTTTTCGTTACTCTGTTATTTTAATATAATATTTTATCTTCGTGATATTTTTCTTTCACTCCTCTTCAAACATGCGTTCTTATTCAAAATAAAGTATTTTTTTAGGCGGAATCTATGCCTAGCATGTGAATAAATTGATCCTTTTATAGATAATTTCCAAAACCATCGACAGCCTGAAATCCTGTTTAAAATCGTCTAAATTTTATTTATTTATTAAATTTTAACTCTAAATTTACTGAAATATAACGTTTAACAACCATTTTGAAAAATTATAACGATCTCTTGGTTTCTTAAAACTCTTAAGAGATTTTCTTCAAGTGAAAGTGCTTTGTTCTTGAGACCCTTTAAGATCATATTTTTTTTTTTTTTAATTTTAAGAAGAGCATTGGCGATTCATTCTACCATTGATGACAGACCGACAAACATACTGACGGACAAGTGAAGAATTTAAAAAAAGACCTCTGATGAATATAATACCTCTTTTTATTATGTGAACAAAAAAAAAATCACCTCTTGACCTTTGAAGCCTTTCTTTAGAAACAAAACCTTAAGTACTTTTATATCTTTCACTTTTTCTTCTTCATCGTTAAAAATTATATTTAAGTTGATAACAAATAGTGAAATTTTATCAGAGATAAGTTAAAAAAATTTCAAAAAACCAATTAATTGAAAATATTCCAAGTCGGACTCAAAATTACTGCCCATATTAAAAGTTCAAATTAGGGAATATAAGGAGATATAAGGGTATGTTCGATCAAGCGTCCCAGGGCGTTCTGCGCATGCGTAGTGAGGAAGATTACATGCGCAGAACCGAAAATCAATACGTTTTTCCTTAATGAGCATGCGCCAGGCGTCCTGATCGAACATACCTTATATAAAAATGAAAATTTAGATTTTTTTATTTTGTGAATGAATCATATTATCTTATTTCTTCCTGCTGTTTACGCGTTAAATTAATTTTAACTTCCCTGTTTTCATATTCAATATTAAGTCTGTATTTCGTTCCTTTTCTTGTTTTTTTTTTTTTTTTTTTTTTTCGTCTTTTTATTTAAATGTAAATTTACCATAACTATAAATTGGCACGTTGTTGTTGCTGTTATTGTTGCTTGTTGAATGAAATGCAAATGAGAAGGCAACAAATTTCCATGTTTTTATTTTACGGACTTTAGTGAAGTGTTTAGATCCAAAGAAGGCAAACAATAGTCAAGATAATATTATTTTAGGGGTAGATTATTTTGTAAAAATATCAAATTTTGCATTCTAATGAACCTTTGTCTGAAAATAAGAGTAACATTAGTCATAAAAATTTGTCCGAAAATAAGGGTCTTATTTTAATATAACGGTGATATTCGAGACTAAGGATCAATGTTAGTGATTAAAGGACATTCAAAACAAACAAGTTTTACTAACCATTGCAAAAAATAAAAACTATTATATTAATTCTTTTGCTTTTCTATTGTATTAATTTTGCTTTTGTCCTTGCCTCCTTGAAACTATTTAAAATTTTAATTCGATGGTGGTCATCCTATTATCATCTGAAAAAATCCTACCTTGCATTCACTTTTCAAAAAATTAAATCCTTATCATTGACAAGTCACTTGTTTTTATTAAAAACATTTTACTTATCATAAATAAATACACTTCTTGTCACTTTCCAAAAACTTATATTTATTTTAAATTAATTTGTCTCTTTTCAATCTTTTTTTTTTTTTTCCTTCTTTTTTTTTTTGACTTTCTCTTGACTAACGTAATAACATTATTATCTTCTAATGTTTAAACTCTTAAAATAAATTTTCAACTAATTATACTACTACAAGTACCTGACTGTCTGACTGGTTTTCAATCACGTCCTTCGGGATCTCCTTCCTTTCAAATTCCTTATGCGATATATGTGAGTGCCAGTGGTACCAACGTTTGTATAATAGCCTATTATTTTAATAGTTCTCCTTATCTTAAAGATATTTATTGAAAGGTATAAAATTTTATTTTAACACTTGCAACATCGAAAACAGAAAGGATTATATAAACGAACTATCCACCCCTAAAATGTATGTTTTTTTTTAAATAATTGTTGTGTAATAAAATACATTTTTGGCATTATTCGTGATTAATAGTTAGCATGCTGGCCATTTGTACCAAGGGTTGCGGGTTCGTATCCCGTCTCATGGATCAGCTACCAATCTAATTGAAATAAATAGAGACGTGGTCTAAATGGACGATGTTATGCATGAAAGAACCAATGGCTATTAACCTTAATCTGAGATAAGATGCATTTCATTTGCACAATTGTAAACAAAGCAATGACTATTTTTCTTGTTTTATACAAAAAAGTGCATCTTGTGATTTAAATAAAGGAGTAGATCTTCTTTTTCTCTAGAAGATGGCGGTCTTATCTCAATTTCGTTCATAATGGCGTTAGGTTCCTTCATATATAACATTGTCCAAACATCCTAAAAAAAAAAAAAAAAAAAAATATTTCTTTAATTTTGCAATTATCATCCTGCATTCAAATATCTGACAAAAATTGTATATTCCTTGGGCTTGGTCTCAAAAAACGCAGAAATAGTGGCCGAAAGGTTGTAATTTTTGTATTATAATTCTTTTTTTTTTATAAACACACTTTAAAGTGTGTGAAAAATTTTTCCCATTCACACTTACTTTGACACAGTCTTTTCGGCAACTTAGGCCATAAAGACTTTAAACGATAACCGTTATTATGAATATATATATATTGCGCCTTTGCACCCCTCGTTTTTTGTTTTAATTAACATAATTTTATTTATTATTATTTTTTAAATTCTTACATCACATCTTAATTACTGAATGGTGGTGCCATCTAGCGGTAATTTTAAAACTAATTTTAACCAGCGCAATTTTTATTTGAATTGATTGATTTTAATTTTTTAAAATTCATTTATTTTTCTTTTTTGGGATTTTTTTCACCCCTATCTTTGGGGGATTTTGCTCCATCACAATATATTGGGTTCCAGGCATTCTTATTTAATTAATTATTATACTGGCTGTGAGTATTAACTAAAGTTGTGTGGAAAGGAGTCAGCCAGGAAAATAAAAATCAATTTATTCTGTCGACGTTTCGAGCGCCCGTCGCGCTCTTCCTCGGGACAGTATAAGTGTCAAATGTTATAGATGGTGATGACAAAATAGTCGGTTGACATTATTAGATAATCTCAACAAACATTAATAATGTATCTGCTGAAAGATTTAACAATAATTTTAATATCATATAATGGCATGTGTTTTGTTAAACGGTTACTTTTACACATTGTATTAAGAAATTTGTCGAAATACTGCTTGAATAAATTAACGTCAATCTAATGAGAGTTGAAGGTGCGAAAGGCGAGAAAAGAAAAGAAAAGGACCATCCATGTCCACTTGAATTCTTCTCTCTTTATAGATTTCACTTTCGAAATGAGATTGTGAAGTATATTGTATGAAATCAAAATTTAGATTATTATAATCATGAAGACTTACAAGTAGTCCCCACTGGTGGTGGGCGACCGATTTTTTTTTCAAACTCATAGGATTTGAAGATTAGTATCTGGACATCAATTTCCTAAAGCAGTACGATGCACTAACTCAAGAACACTCCCAAGAAAATCGACTTTGAAAACTATCAAGATTCCGAGTTCTATAAGTTTGGATAATTTTATTTATGTCGAATGTGTCTGGTAGCCGAGAGTAAGCGCAACAGTCTAGTAAACAAGGAGTCGCTAGTTCGATGCTTGTTGGGACATTTTTTTTTATTTAAATTTTCTAATCCGTAGGCCTATATACAGTAATTCTGAAGATGGTCTTAATCAAGACCGAAACGTCAGTCTAGTGGGCCTTGTTAATGGATGGACCGGAAAATCAAGCCTAAGTTTGTCCCAATAAATGAAATAATTAATAGCTGCTATTCTTTTTATTTCCTCAAATAATTTTTTTCTTTCTTCTGAAAAAATGGGACTCAATTAAAGACACGAGACAACGACTCCCGCTTCTCAAAAAAAAAAAAAAAAAAAAAAAAAAAAAAAAAAAATAGTTTTTACACATAATTTTGACACAAGCCCTCCGTAAAATCATATTTTAATACTGAAGATAAA
>JAKCPI010008450.1:0-26461 GCA_023213315.1 Euborellia annulipes | reverse complement strand
ACCTGAATGGATCCTCGTTTCCTTATCAATTGGATCTTTCTGAGAAAGTTCGATTAATTTTTGCCATGTTCTGAATTTGAACTCAGGATTATTTATTCCTTCGTCGGAGAATCTTCAAAACATATATTTGGATCAAATTAAACTTCATTAAGGGAAAGTACTGTACTTACATTTTTAACTCTATTTAAAAAAAATGAAGACATTTTAATTTATTTTTCATTTATAATTTTTTTTTTTTTTTTTTTTTTTTTACAACTTGTTATTAATTTCACTAATTTACATTTATTCCTTTGACATGTCAAAAATATTCTATTCATTTGCTTCACATCAAAGTGTCTGATTCGTTAGAATTGATTGAATATCGCCATAAACGATTAACGACACGTTAAATCCATTAAATTGCTCCTCTAGTAGATAATTTTAATAGAAATATATGTATTATGTTTACATAATTAATAATGCTTTGTAATAATTGAAATTATCATTTTAATAATTTAATTAGAACCAGGATCAAATGAGTTTCTATTAGAATTAGAGACAGAGAGAGAGAGAGAGAGAGAGAAAAGGGGGGGGGGAAGGGGGGGGGTAATGGGACTGGAAGGGAGCTATAATCTCAGGATCACCTGATGCTCAGGGTAGAGAAGCAATCAAAACGTAAAAGCAAATCCTTTTCCAAACCCTGACTTGGGTCAATGATATTTTTCCTAAGCTTTTGTCCTTTCCCTCTCTTCTCATTCTTACCGAACAAGTTCACTCAATTGCAAAAATGTCTCAAATTTCACAAAAACAAAAATATAGGAATTTAACGATCTCCCTTTAAAGAATGGATTTTCGTGTGGTCTGCCGGATTCGGATTCTTTTGGCGGCTCGTGCTTAGAAGCTACACACTTCTAAAGCATCCTTAAGAAAGAAAATTTTTTTTTATAAAAGAAAATAATAATATGTTATGGCACTCCTTTTAACCAGGTTGGTTAATATTTATTGCTAAAACAAAGGTGATAATACCGTATTCAGACATATTTCTAATAAATTACTTTTTGAATTTAGATTAGAGCTCGTTCATTTCTTTTGTTTTAATGGATAATAGAAATACGTAAAGCTCAAAGCATTGTTTGCTATAGAAATTCATATAAACTCTTTTTGGCTTGAAAGTTGCCTACAGGCTCCAAATATTCTTACTTTTAATTAAGGCAGAAACCTAAAATATGTTTTATATAATTATATCAAAAGGGTCTGATTAAATGGGGAGGAAAGAGAATTTTCTATTAAAAAAAGAAAATAAAAGGGTTAGGATAAAAAAAAAATTAGTTAGGATTGAGGGGAGAGGTGGCATTTTTGCGTTTGTGGCTATATTAGTTCAAAGATGGAACAGTAGTAGCCCTACTACTTATAGCCAGGGCCGGATCTAGAGGGGGGGAGCATTTGCCCCTGGCGGCAGATAACAGTGGACTGCAAAATAGGAAAAATGGTTCACAAAAACAAAATGAAATTATCAGATGCGGATTTAGGCATTTGCCGCCTCTAGGCAGTGGACTTTTGCCGTCCCCTCCCCTTAAGCACCCCATCACTAAGAAATACCCGCTGGTGGACTTCTGATTACCTATACCTTTTCAACATCAAATATTTTTCAATTTGAAAAAAAAATCATATCTATGTAAATAAGCAGGATTTTTTTTTTCACAAATTTTGCCGCAGTAGGCGTGAGCCTAGTTCGCCTCTTCGTAAATACGGCCCTGGAAATTAGTTATTAAGAAACTTTTGAAAAGAACATATCGTAATCAAAGGTATCCAAGAAATTAACAAATCCTACTTCTTAACTATATTATGCATAATTTATAAATACTGTAGATTCGTATTTCAAATTCCCACCCCCTCTAAGAAACAAGAATTACCATTATTCGTGGTGGATATATGATTAGGCTCGTGATGCCAGGGCCTAGGGCGGCAAAATTTTAGGGGCGAGAAAATTTTAGACCCAAATTTAAAGAAAGATTAAAATTTTAAAATCAATTTGGCTTACTTGTTAGTTAGATTGACAGCGAGGGGGGAATGGAGGGGGCGGCATATTATACTATTAGAAAGGTGGGACGACAAATTGAATTTTACCTCTCCTAACAAAGCTAGTTCAGTTCCTGCTTATAACTCTTTGTTTTTACTTTCTCTTACCTCTATATATATAGAGAGAGAAAGTATTGGTTTCATGTCAAAAATTCGATGTCGAGATTTTGATGGATCTTCACGTTTTGAGGTCCCCTGAATCCAAAAAAGTGGTTTTCGCGACATGGTCTGTCTGTGGGTGGGTGTGTCTGTGAACAAAATATCTCAAGAACGAAAAGAGCTAGGAAGTTGAAATTTTATATTTAAGTTAGACACTCCCATGGGACGTGACACGAAGCTTTTGAACAAAATCGACCAAAGAGTACTAGTACTTTACTGATGCACTTTTTCAGTTTTTTTCGATTTTCTCAAAATTTGCTCCAACGATTTTTTTTATAATTCAAAAATCAATTATTTTTTAGATTCTCTATAAAATGTATATTCTCATTTTGTGATTGAAATCTTCTGAAGACCACTTTACTCTTGTTCTTCATAGGAAAGATAGGAATTTCTCCTATGGTTGCTATGGTAACAAAATATAAATATTTTGCCATACTTATAAATTTTACATCTTGAAAATCGAATGTACCGTACTGTCGGAAACTAAATACATGTCGACACAAAAAATCTGGTGAGACAAGCACAGTACACAACTTTCGATTACCGAAGGTAAGAGAAAGTTGTGTGCTGTGCGCCAGTCACACCAGATTTTTTGTTATAATCTACTGAAAAAAAGGTAGATCTAATTGTTGAATATTTTCTCTTTTTACAGATTCACTCCCGTCGCGTTGTTTCCCTTGGTGTCAGTGCTTGTCATTTCTAAGTGACTCTAGTGATTGTGTGTATGGAGGAGAGTGGGTGATTTTTTTTTCATTCGCGTAGACTTTAAAAAAAACTCGGCACCCTGGGTGCAAGTCTGTTACCCGGCGAACTGCCCCCTGCAGTCGACTGCAGTACCTACCGGCATTCGCATCAACATCATCAGAACGCTCATTACCACTCACTTGGCACACCGTCGTCATCGTCGTCCTCTTCGCCGGGTCCGTCGTCTTTTGAAACTTATCTGCCTTCCCTTACATTCGGACTCCCACACCATTCGTCACAACCACAAGAGCCCGAAGAACACCAACAGTGTGATACCCGTCACCACATCACGTTGAGCTTGGTGACTGCGGCGGCCGCCGCCGGCAGGGTAGATCATCATCCACCCCCGCCGCCGCCGCCGCCGCCACCCCCGACCTCGACCTCTAACCCTCTAACGCCACCTACAACGACCTCCGCAGCCGCTGCAGCTGCTGCAGCAGCTGCCGCCGCAGCAGCAGCCGCCGCCGCCGCAGCCTCATCCGTTTCATCCGAGCCTTTTTGGAAAATGCCGCACAAAGGTAACACTAACTTCAAATCCCCATTCCATTTTAACAATATATTATAACACCTTCCTCGAAATGAAGTTGGTCTATTTTCCTATATTTAAATTTTCTTTCTTGATTCTTTATAAAAATGTCAGCATGCCCTGGACAAATTAATATTAAACTAATTTAGTTCTTGCTATCTATTTTCAATTTATTACTATAATTCGACATCTGCTAGTTGAGCTTGAATATTAACAAAATGTGAAAAAGTGTGTTATTTTATCCTTTGACTACAGTAGCTACACAATCCACCTTCTGCGCTAATGAGCATTTCATTACACCAAAGAAACAGAACGAATTCAAACTGATAAAACAAACAATGTGTCACACGCAATATAGCAAAATACCTGTCAAAAACAGAAATAATAACATTGGATATTTTAAGAATCACAATTGACGCTTGTTTGAAAATACATCTAAATAATTTTATTTTTAAAAAATTCCACCTAATAATTATATTGAATTAAATTTAACTCTAGATCGGGAAACATCATGTAGCGTATATATGAAAATTGAAAAAAATGAAGAAATTAAAAAGCACTCTGTTATAAGTTTCAAAGAGAAAATTAACATTTTTAACAATTAATGCGCATTTACGAGTTCTTGACAGAGTAATTATCAAAACACTTCTGCTGATGACACGTAAGTGTCAAAATGGACATTAAGTAAACTAATAAAAATTTTAATTTTTGAAACTTGAAATATAATTACTAGGTATTAACTATTAAATAGCCTTGTTTGAAAAGGATGGAATTTTCTCAAACAATGCTCAAATAGACTTTTCATTAGCCAGTCAATATTTCGTTTAAGATGGGGGCTACCCTCCGCAAAAGCGTGGAGTTCCTGGTTTGACTCCTGGGGGTGCAATTTTGCCCAATCTTAAACAAACTTGCTATCTTAATTGAAAAATATTGTTTTTTAATTCGTAATTTTTCAATTTTAATATAGGCTAATTATAATGAAGTTAGGTGAATCTTCAGTACCAAAGGGTTAGAAAAATTCAAGCCATTAAAAAGATAAATATTTTTTTTCTTTAATTTCCAACTTTCTGAGTTCGACCATGTCGGTCACCATTAAATCTACCCACAAGTATTACTATAGTTGGTATGAGCTAATTTCTCTCATTAGGGAAGTAGTTTTTGACGATAAAACGTAGCCTACCATTCAGTCTAATGCTTAGGGTCTACGTCAAAAAATTGGAATAAAAGAAATTTTATAATTAGATATAATTATTTTATAATCCAACCCCTGGAAGTTAGACATCACATTTATCCACTTCAAGAGATTATACATATATTTTGCATTTAAAAAAATCATAATAATAACTAAAGCCCGGATTCTTATGCAATTGTATATTTTATTTGCTAATATGTAGGTCCCGGAAACCCAATTTTTCATCCTTGGCACTATGGTTCAAATATTATATTGCATATTTTTGCATATTGGATGAATATTGCATTAAGTTACATATTTAAAACTTTTTACACTTGTATAACATATTTCGGCAAAAGTTTTATTTAGAGTGTATTTTAAACCAGAAGTCCTGCTTTCTGAGGAATGTTCGCACCAACAATATGTCAGGAGTTGCCAAGAGCCCCTCTAAGCTTAACATTTGTCCTGATGAAGGCCGGAAAAATCGGTCGAAACGTCGACAATTGTATTAACTAAAGCGAAAAAATAAATTTTAAATTGCTTTCGGTTGTTTTATTGTCCTTATTGTTAATTATACGTTCAGCCACTACTCCTGGAAATTAAAAGTTAGTTTTCGAGAAATATTACGATTTTTTTATAACGTGTTTATTTTGTTAAATAAACAAATTTTTGTTTTTACACTATTTCCTTCCAAAAATAAAACACGATTAGTTTTACATCAATAGAAATCATAATTTACCTTTAATTGGAAGCCATTTACTTGGTATTTTTGTCATATTTATATATATATTTTAATACTTTTACTGCATATTTAGGGGTTTTTTACGGCATAAAAATCCGGGCTTTAATAATAACTAATCGTTTTTCTTTTACAAGTTAGAATATAAATTTAGAATCTTAAAAAGTAGTCTCTTTTAAAGTGTAACTCGAGTTTTTAGGGTTCACTTTTCGTATCTTTTTATCTTTCGTTTTTGGTCTAATTTAGATTCCATTCAATCTGCCTGTCTGTCGGGGTGTTGTTTAGTTAGAAAAGGATCTTCTTCGTCCTTATATCTTTATTTTCAATCTCTTGACAATTTTTTTCTTCATGCGTCTGCCCCTCTCTCTCTTCTCTCTCGTTCTTCTATATCATCCAACTTCAAAAGTCGGCTGTCAATCAAATTAGAAGAGACATAAAAAAATGATAACTTCGAAAATGAAACCCTAAACCGTTTCTTTATCTACTTTTTCCCGTTAATTGATTTCCAAATATTAAAATTAAAATGACCTAAATAAATAAATGAATAAATGATACAATATTCCAAAGATGTTACGAGTTTCTTTCAAGAAAGATATATGATAAAATAGATAAAATAAATTTTTTTTTTCACCCTGGCTAGAAGTAAGAAAAAGGGAGAGACAATTAATTTAGCTAACGTATTTGATTCTCGCATAATTCGATAAATTTTAAGCTAAGAGTATTCTAAACATTTAAATAAAGCTACAATATTTTAAATATTGATCAAATTTAAAAAGACGAGATTCAGATTGTGTTAGCTAACGCGCCCCTTTTCTCCATCTAACCATTTTTTTATTTTTATTGGATCAATATTATAGTATATTTTCCCTCCTGAGTTTTTATTTATTACCAATTCACAATCTGCAGATATATTTGGCCTCTATCTGAATTTGACAATCCTTAATCCCTCTTTTGCTATAAAAGGGCGCTTTCCCTATTCAGTCAAACTTGATTTCACTTCGATCCATCTCAGCGGGAAAGAGAATTTATCTAATATTATCTCCGCTTTTTGTTTGGATTTTAGAACAAATTTTCTAAATCTATCTTTGATTAAAAGCTTATTTTCACGCTCTAGGGGGGGGGGGGGGTGTCTAACTTAAATATAAAATTTCAACCTCCTAGCTCAATCCCTTCATGCTTTAAATTGAACCCAGACACACAGACAGACAGACCATGTCGCGAAAACGACATTTTTGGATTCAGGGGACCTCAAAACGTGTATATCAATCAAAATCTCGACATCGAATTTTTGACATGAATCCAATACTTTCTCTCTCTCTATATACTATATATATATGTGTGTGTGTATACTAACATATACATATTGCTAAGAGAAAGTAAAAATGTAATTAACATAAATATAAATTAAGCTTAATGCTGGATGGGTGTATATGATTGGAATCGGGTAGAATGAAATCAGCCTTTAGTCGGATCATATTTATATTTTATTCTAGGCAGACGTTTCGGTGACAATAACGGATGCCATCTTCATCCGTTATGGTTTCCGAAACGTCTGCCTAGAATAAAATATAAAGGTGATCCGACTAAAGGCAGGTTTCATTCCTCTCGACCTTAATTACCACAATATTACAAGAGTGTTAAATTTAAAATAAAAATAAAATATGATATCAGCTTGGAGGACAAATCAGGAAGAGGTATCACCAGACTTGAAGCGGGAAAACAACAGTGTCTTTCACGTATTGTTCCTTCGCCAAAGAGATCGAAAAATGGATCGCTGTGCTGCCTTCCAGCATTTCTCGTAATGATAAAGCATAATATGACGAATATGAATATGATTTTCGACACGCATTTTCAACAATTGAACAAGGAAGAATATTTTCTGAAAAAAAAGTAATTGACAGGTTAATTTTTGACAACAAACAGCGCTCCAATATAAACGGCGGATAATTATGAATCAACCGCCTAAACTCTATAAAATGTTCATTATTGTTAATTTCTATAAACTGCAAATAGGCTACTGCGGGTATATGCGATTGAAAGATTTAAAAATTTTTCTTTCTTTATTATATAAGTCAACTTTTTTGCACTAAAACAATTCTAAAAAAATAAACTTTTTTCCAATTACCATAATATTTCGTATACGAGAAAGTAATCATTACTATATAAAATTTATACTTTTTTTTCATTTACTAGCAAGCTAACCCAATTAGGCATTCTTATTATGGTAATGAAAAACATACTGTATATCACATGTAAACGAGAATAGCACAGGTAAAAGAAAAGAGACCCGAATAAAACCCAAAAATAAAAAGTCGTCAATAAATTCTCGGTGAGATGGCATAGTGAGTATGTATGAGTATGTAGTCATGTGGGTGTGTGTTAGTGTGTGTGTGTGACTTGTGGTGCTGACAGCTTTTATATTCCCACCCACTCACATCCACACCGGCATACAGACAGACATAGGGAATTTCTTTCCTTTTTTTCTCCTTCTTCTCCACCCTAACGTTGGTTGTTCCCTTTCATTTCTCCCCGGTGGGCTGAGGGAATTCGATTTGCTGCTGTTGGCAACGAGCAGCCATTGCATCCTCCCTCTTCTTATTCTTCTTTTTCTTCTACATCTTCCTTCTCTTCTTCATTTTCTTCTACTTTCCACCCCTTTCTACTATCATCCACCCCGTGTGCCTTCCTTTACATCCCTTCAACCCTCGACATCGAATTTCGCGGTCCACTGCAATCGTGACTCACGTCGTCATCACTACTTTACTCGATTACACAACGTAAATTAAAAATATTGTACTAAATGGAGATCAAAATCGATTTGTGTTAGTAAGATAGACAGTTATTGATCTGCTCTAATGCAAATTAGATTCTAGTATTAACAAATCAATTTTATTAATAATTTTTTATTAAACCAGTGAAATATTTACAAATGGAAATGGAGTGAAAAATTTCAATTTTCAATTTGTTAGATCAGTTTTTTTATTAATAAAAAAGTAAAAAGGGAAATATAAAAATATTGATTTATTAAGAGATTTTCTTATTTGTTCGATCTAATATTTAAAAAAATTCTGGTGTAAGTGGCATACAGCACACAACTTTGTCTTACATTCGGTAATCGAAAGTTGTGTTCCGTGCTTGTCACACCAGATTTTTTTGTGTCGACATATATTTAGTTTCCGACAGTAAGGTACTGAACATTCGAATTTCAAGATGTAAAATTTATAAGAATGGGAACATATTATATTTATATTTTGTTACCATGGCAACCATTTCTCCTATCTTTCTATGAAGTTCAAGAGTAAAGTGGTCTTCGATGGCAAAATGAGAAAATACATTTTAAAGAGCATCTAAAAAATAATTGATTATTTAATTTAAATCAAAATCGTTGGAGCCAATTTTGAGAAAATCGAAAAAAAAAATCTGGTGTGATTGGCGCACAGCTCACAACTTTCTCTTACCTTCGGTAATCGAAAGTTGCGTACTGTGCTTGTCACACCAGATTTTTGTGTCGACATATATTTAGTTTCCGACAGTAGGGTACAATTGAATTCAAGATGTATAAAATTTATAAGTATGGCAAAATGTTTATATTTTGATACCATGGCAACCATTTCTCCTATCTTTTCTATGGAGTACAAGAGTAAAGTGGTCTTCAGAAGATTTCAATCACAAAATGAGAATATACATTTTAAAGAGCAACTAAAAAATAGTTGATATATGAATTTAAAAAAAAATCGTTGGAGCAAATTTTGAGAAAATCGAAAAAAACTGAAAAAGTGAATCAGTAAAGTACTAGTACTTTTTGGCCGATTTTGTTCAAAAGCTTCGTGTCACGTCCCATGGGGGTGCCTAACTTAAATATAAAATTTCAACTTCCTAGCTCTTTTCGTTCTTGAGATATTTTGTTCACAGACACACACACAGACAGACAGACAGACAGACCATGTCGCGAAAACCACTTTTTTGGATTCAGGGGACCTCAAAACGTGATGATCCATCAAAATCTCGACATCGAATTTTTGACATGAATCCAATACTTTCTCTCTATATATATATTACATATATACATAGGTAAGAGAAAGTAAAAAACTGAAAAAGTGCATCAGTAAAGTATAATATGGAGAAAAGTAGATATATAGCTGGATAGAAGATTTTGAAGTAGCAAGAAGAAGAAAGAGAAGCAGCTAGTAATTATTTCATTTATTTAATACCCATTGCTGACGTTTTGGTCTCGGTTGAGACCATCCTCAGAGCTTATGGGCTGTCAATATAGGACAAATATTACAAACTCAATCATATGATTCATAACCAATAAGTTATAATTACAATATATAAATATAAAACAATATATTGAGGTTTAAAACAGTTGAGTTTATTAGCAGAAGAGTAACAGTCATATGGTGCGTTCAATCGACTATAGGTAATTATATAATAAAGTATAAAATTGTAGGCCTACTCTTTGGCTGATTTTGTTTAAAAGCTTATTTTCTCGCTCCAGGGAGGTGTTTAACTTAAATATAAAATTTCAACCTCCTAGCTAAATTCCTTTATGCTTAAAATTGAATACATACAGACACACAGACAGAAACACAGTCACACAGACAGACGATGTCGCGAATACCAGTTTTTGGATTCAGGGGTCCTCAAAACGTGTATATCCATCAAAATCTCGACATCGAATTTTTGATATGAATCCAATACATTCTTTACGTATAAAATATTTAGTTTCAGCGGGAAGGTGCTCAAATAGAGCGTGACAGACAGACAGACGGACATTAGCGAATTTTATAAATAGATTGGCGGAAACTAAATATACGTCGACACATAAAATCTGGTGTGACATGCACAAAACACAACTTACAATTACCGAACGTAAGAGAAAGCTCTGTGCTGTGCGATTAGTCTCACCAGATTTTTTTAAATATATCTAATACGAACGTTGGTTTATTGACTTCGGCTATTGAAACTAATGGATTTCCTTTTCAAATGAAATTTCTAAAATATTTTGATCTGACTTAAATTCTTTATGCATTATCTTTATTTGTAATCTTAAACGCTTCTTCAATTAAAAGGCGTATTTTTTTTTAATTCAAAGTGAATTCAATCTTTGTAGTTTTTTTTTTTTTTTTGGGATTGAAATTTGAGCAAGTATTCAAATGCGGGAGCTTAAAGGAAGCTTTTAATTTAATCTAAGTTAGAAAATCAAAAAGAGTGGCTTTAATTACCGCTATTTTTTTTTTTTTTTTATTCAAGTTGGAATGTTCTATTATTCCAAGATTTGAGAGGGATGCTTTTTTCGTCTTCCTCAACTTCATTGTTTAATTAGTTAGGACAGCTTGAGACTTAACAAGGTCTTGAAAAAATTCCTAAAACTTGTATTTTAAATAAACCTCTAACCTCTATACTTATTGCATAGTAAGTAAAATATTTAATTTAACAAATTGAATAAAATGCCACCAAAGAGATTTCTATTTTCTCACTAAACCTTCTAAAAAACTCTTTTTCAAAAATTTCAGATAAATTGTTTCTTCAATCTGATTGACACAATGTACTAGAGAAGTCGTTTCCAATTTGGTCCTTGTTTTTATTTAAATTGCCTGTTGATTTTTTCAAAGTTTTTTGGGGGATTACTGAGCACAACGTTTTTTTATTTAGGAAGAATGTTAAAAGTTTCGAAATATTTGTATGCTTTTTAACCACCTGAATAAATGAATCGCTTATTTCAGAAACCACCTAAGCGACAAAATTTCAAATCATGTGTTTTTGGTGCTACTGTATAATTTAAAGGTAGATACATCTTTTAGATTATCCCAATAGCATGTTTTTGATTTGGTAAAAAAATATTTGAAGGAGACTAGACCTATACTTAAGCTGCAAAACAGTTTTCTTTAGTTTTCCGAAAGTTGAAAAAAGCGCACTTAGGTGGTTTCTGAAATTCAATTATTCTGAAAACATCATCAATAAAATTAAAAATTTGAAAACAACTACAATTATAATTTCAAATATTTTTAAATTGATTAAACTTGTTTCAAAAACTTTTTCCTTTTCCACTTTAGTGGTCATTATATTTATTTCTAATTGACAAACTTATTTTTGAATACTTTTTTTTTTAATGATCAAATTCTTTTAATTCTTTGATCATTTTTCAAGAGCTTCTCTTTTCACTTTTAATTGAATTAAATAAAAAAAGATTTCTTTTTATCTAAAAGAGAACTCAAGGACTAAAATGAAATCCACTTGTTATTAAACAAGATGTTTGTAGGATATAGAGTTGGGGTAGGTTTTTATCACCCTTCATATCCCTCTTGAAGGTGTTATTAGCATCTCCCTCTCTGATTTTGCAATATTGTAGCTATTAGCCAGCCGCATTTTCGCAGCAGCCCCCGGCGTTTCGGTCACGTGCCGTCGCCTTTGGACAGATTCGCAATCAAGCGCGAAGGGAAAAAACTTCAAAGGGATTTTTAGTTTAAAATTTCCCACTTGGCCAACGATAGACAGACGGACGGACGGACAGACAAACGATCAAATTGACAAGGGGAGGTGGTGGGAATTAAAGACACCCACAAAAAAAGTTTCAATACAGAGAGAGTGAGTAAAACCCACAAATACCGCCCTATGACGTCATTGCTTTAAAGGACTTAGGGTATAATTTAGGGGAAAAATTAAATGATTCAATAAATTTCTTATCTTTACCATAAATATATATAGGGTGGAAGTTTTGAAATATAGATCTAACTAAATTTTGAATTTTTTATCATTTCATTTGGGCATAAAGTCCAAGGGTGGATACAAGGGGGGGAGGTAAAGGGGATAATTACCCCCCGAGATTTGAGAAAAATACTTTTTTTGGGAATTAAATTTTATTTTTAATATAAAATTTAAAAATTTGATTTGTAGGCCTATATCTTCTGGTAAATAATTACAGAATGCACCTTTAAATTACCGAAAGTAAGAAAAAATTGTGTGCAGTGCGACCAGTCACTCCAGATTACCCCCCACCGAGAAACTCCTCTGGCCCGCTCTTGTACTGATCGCGATATTCATACCATAAACGCAAGAATTCTTTTGTGGTGGACTTAAATTACAGGAAAAATCCCTAACGTTCCAAGTAGGGGAGAGGGGGGGACATTGGGACACGAGGCACATTGGGACATTCGAATTTTAGCTCTACTAAATATAAAGTTTGAGTTGTACTCTTTGACCGTTAGGGTGCATTAAGTACCCATTTTATTAAGAAAACATTTTCTATAATAAAATGGGCACATATAGTAGAGCTAAAATTCGAATGTCCCAATGTCCCCCCCCCTCTCCCCTACATAACTCTGACATCCACACTGTGACACTCAAATAAAAGTAGGCTAATAATATTCCATATTTTTTTATTTCTTGTATTTTAATTTAGTTGAATCCATCATTTTTAATTTGCTAAAATATCAAAAACAAAAATAATAATAATACAGGATTTCTCATTTTTTTTGCTAATAATTAACCTTTAAAATTATGCGCTGTATTTGATGTTTTGCTAGGTAATTCATAAACATAAAAAAATCTTTTAACAAGAGACATATTATGTAGATAAAAAAAAAAAATTAATTGATATGAATTTTGAATTAAAAGTCATACATAATAATATTGAACCTTTTATATATTGCGAAAGCCAACAGAACGAATGGAATTTGGAGAGATTTACTCGAAAATTGGCGTTATTTCAAGGTACAATGGAATAATTATTTAATTCGGATAAAAGCGGAATCACAAAAAAAAAAAAAAAAAAAAATACTTTCAGAGTAATGCAATAGAGAATTTATTTAAATGAAATTTTTTCCTTCAAAAGTGATTTAATGTAAAAAGATAATTATAATTTTATGAAAAATGTATCTTGTTCTATCTTATCCCTATGTGAGGTAGGCAAAATTAATTTATAAAATAATAAGACAGAGAGAAATACAAGCGGATCCGTCCCAAGGCCTGACGGGGGGAAAAAGGCTGACATAAAGGAAAGGAAAAAATGCCAGTCTTAGCTCGGATAACTCGTGGTCGCCATCCACGTACTCACTAGAAGTGAGTATTTTTTAGAAAGATTGGTTCAATACCCCGGATGTTTTTTCTTTTTTCAATATGACGTCATTTTACCGCGTGAGAGCACACGGCGGGAAGTTTTTTTTTGAAAGTTTAAACCCCTGTAGATTCCGAACGGCTAATCAGATCAGACTAAATGTGATGTCAATTTGTGCAGAAAGAAAACCCCTAATAGAATAAATAAAATACTTTCTCTCTATATATTTCATATATAGGGTAAGAGAAAGTAAAAATCCCGAGTAATTAACTCTAATTATTTTTTTTTTCAAAAAACCTCATTTTTTAAGCAAAAGCCGCCGTTAATGGATAAAAGTTTGGCCACAACTGTCATATATTGTTACTATGAAAATGTATGAACATGTTTGTTAATGAGAACAAAGTTAAAAAAAAAAAAACAATACTTTCTCTCTATATATTTCAATATAGGTAAAAGAAAATAAAAATAGTTTGAAGTCAAGAACAAGACGTTGTCACGTTAAAAAGCCACCGGCTTTGCCCATGGCAAAAAATTATCCAACTCTATTTGAGATGCCTACTCCTGAGGAAGGAAACGGGAACCCATCTCAGTATTATTCCCATGATAGTTACTTCTCAGAGTAACCACAAAGTGTCAGGTCTGACCGCCCTATACAAGCCGTACTTTAGTAAGTTAGCCCGGCTCGGCTCGCCTTCAAACGAGCCAAAGCCGAGCCAGAGCCAGAGTCGAGCCGAGCCAGGACAGATCCGTCTGGGCCTTCTGTCTGTCTCGGCTCGGGAGCAGATCCGCAAGTGTGTGGGCTCTCAAGGATCGGGTTCTTGACTCAGATAAAGTATTTTATTTTAATTTTGTCTCGGCTCGGCTCGTCAGAGCCCACACACTTGCATATTTGGCTCGTTTGTAGGCGAGCCGAGCCGGGCTCTTGTACCAAAGTACGGCGTGTATGAGGCGCTTGACTGAAGATCAAATATTAATTTAATTCTTCTTCAGTCAGATCTCTTTTTACAATTGCCGGTGTTTTATTTGACATAAACATCAAGGGACCGAGAAAATATTTTCTCGCTTTAAAAATTTGTTGTCCTAATTTTATTATTATATATAATGAATATCTAAAGTTCTTTTAAAATTAAAAGGAAATACCCGTCTTTGGAATTTTGATTGATTTACGTGACGTTGGCATTGGAAACTATGTATAAATTATTCGTCTCTCACCCTCTCCCTCTCTCTCTAGAAACTATTCCAAGTTTAAATTACAATTGGATAAATTCCGGTCATTTTATTGGTTATAATTTCAAATTCACAACTTGACAATTTATCTCAATCCAGCCTCTTTCAAACTAAAAAGACAAATTTTTCTTCTTCTCTCTTTCGGTTGATAAAAATTCACTTTTTTCAATAGGTACATCAGTTCTTTCTAGTTGGTTGGATGTAAAGAAAAAAAAATTATATGCTATTGGTTTCCTAAATTTTTATTCGTGGATTATGTCATCTCTAAATGGAGAAGACAGAGCCGGTGAGGTGGAAATTGATCAATTTCATTTGATTGAGCCGAGAAAAAAGGGCTGAGGTAGACAAGGGAGGAAACGTATTATTACACAATAGTTTTCTGTAGAATAGTAGGGCGATGAAACTTAACTAACCCTCCTGTAGCCAGCAGCCCTTATTTTTTAAAACCGCAACATAAAAGCCTTCGGGCTGATTGTCGCTATAATTAAATAGACATTATAGATTCCCACCCTTGGAGATTTATGACATCACGATGCTCGTTAAAAATTGATTGGCTCCCTATTGTTAGTCAAGACAATTCGGATCTTCTATTTTTTGAATGGGAAAATAAATTTTTATTAAATGTACTTGTAAATTATTTCTTCTTAAAATTATTTAATACTTAATTTTATTTTTCTATATTTTTCAAAAAAAGTTTTGACTTCGTATTAATATTGGTATTGAAAAGGGGTAAGGGTATTACTTCATATACTTTTAGTTCTCCAAGACGTTTTGAACTTTATTAACTCATTCAGTTCTTCTATAAAAATATACATATTAAAAAAAAAAATATTCGATACGTACCGGTATTTAATTACAGACTTTTTTTTTAACATTCACACTTTTTTCTCATTCACAATCACACACACATTCACACAGTCTTTTCGACAACTTAGGCCATATAAGACTTTGAATATAACCGTTATATATAATAATATCTATTTGGGGTCCAGGCATTTCTATTTAAGCCAAATTACAGACTTGTTTTTTTTTTTTTTTTATAAATCACTTACAATCGAATAGTTAACAAACAGAGACCTATAGGCCTATTAATATAGTAATTTTTTTTTTTTTTATAATTTCGATTTATATATACATTTTTCCATATCATTTTTATATACGTATATAAGAAGAAGAAGAAGAAGAAGATAGATAGATAGATGAAGAAAAATACAAACAGAAATCTTATATCAAAAAATGTTAAAGATTATTGATATAAAAATATGAAAGAATGAATCAAAACGTGTATATCCATCAAAATCTCGACATGAATCCAATACTTTCTTTCTCTATATATTAAGATACAGTATATATAGAGGTAAGAGAAAGTAAAAATATCACGTCCACTGTTTTATCTGTTATCAAAAATCTGCTCAAATATAAAATGCTATATTTTTAAGCACTACGCTGAGTATAGTAGGGGATTTTTTTAAAGATGAGCTTTAGTCGTTTACTTTAGTGAACTAATTTTGCTAGTTGGTTCTTAAGAGTACCGTTCCAGAGAGGGTTGAGCATCCCCCAATTATATCCTTGAGTCCCAAATTTCCTGCACTTATCTTCTGTATATATCAGAGGGATGTATGACTGTAGAGTAGATGTTGAAGAGAAAAAAATAATTAGAAAATGCGGCCAATATCTTTTTTGAGATTCAGCCACGGCTAACGTTTCGGTCCTAGGTTGTCCAAACGGTATCGAGCAGCTCTGATGATGTGGACCATCATCAGAGCTGCTCGATACCGTTTCTCTCCATCTCACTGTATATTATCCACTTAGTTCTTCACCAATTCCAGCAATCTTCTTGGAAGTTCGATGTTTGACTGTAGAATAGATGTTGATTAGAGAAAAAAAACAAGAAGTAAATGCAGCCAATGTAGTTTCTTCTGTTTTAGTTTTCAGGATCGTTGGTTCTTATTGGTTTAGATGTACAAATAATTTATTTATTTTGAAACTAATTTTGTATATATTTTTGAAAATAGTTTCGATAGTCTATTAGTTTGAATGCATTTTCAAAATTGCAATACGTCCCCCCCCCCCTCCTCTCTCTGTCTCTCTCGTGTGGAAATTCATTCATGTAAAATGAATTTCCATTTGGAAATCGGATTGATAATCTGTCACGTGTGATGTTTGTTCATTGAACCGGATTCACACACACACTTCCACATTTATATATATATATATATATATATATATATATATATATATATATATATATATAAGAGAAAACAAGTGTATATTCTATAGATAGATACAAATGTTACTCCTCCAATGAAATATAAATATATAGAGGGTTTGTCTCTGTCGATCATCAGAGCCAGACAACATCAACCAAACATTTTTTTTTTTTTTATCAAAAATATAAACAAATAAATTAAAATCTCTGTGATTAAAAGAAAAAAAATCATTGAAAGTTTTTCTGTCTATAATGTTATTAATATGACGTTTTTATATTCACACAAAAAAAAATTTATTTTTTTTAAGAAGCGTATCTCTTTCTACTATTTCATATTTGTAAATATGTGATTCAAAAAATAACTACAAAAGATTTGCCTCAAGGTGTTTTAGATAAAAATGTTCACAAAATTATCAGGATTTTTAATCAGTAAGGTAGAAATGGATTTTAATTTAACTCGGCCCAAATAGAAACTATCAAAATGGGATTGGGGTTTCTTCACCCCCCCCCCCACATTGACTACCCTCTGCTTATATATGTATAATAATATAGGCCTACTATATATATTAGAGTGGTCGTTAAAAATTAAATTTCTTGCGGCGCCCCCTAAAAGCTTTCTTTTTGATGAAAAAACACTAGGAAAATTTTTTATAATTTTTTTATGTCAAGACAACAGGTGCATCAAGACGATTTAAGTTAATTTTTGGGTATAATCATGTATAAGAAAAATTAAAAGATAAGTTGAATCACGAAGAATTTTAAACTTTTTCTTTAACTATAATTTGAGATTCATCACTGAGAATGATAATACGGAAGGTATTTCATTGTTAAAACTTTTCAAATCTTAAAATAAAAATATCATTGATTTTTTTAATTAACAGACTATATTGTTTGGAAAATCTATTGTTATTTTGATTAACTATTGTATTCTCATGAATTTTGGTTCTGTGGTTGTTTATATTTTGTATGAAATTGTATTTATTATTAAAAATCATCAAAAAACATGATTATACTCAAAAATTAACTTAAATGGTCTTGAAGCACGTGTTGTCTTGACATAAAAAAATTATAAAAAATTTTCCTAGTGTTTTTTCATCAAAAGAAAGCTTTTTAGGGGGCGCCGCAAGAAATTTAATTTTTAACGACTACTCTAATATATATTTCAACATTGTAGAAAGACTGAATCGAGATGTTTCTGGTCAATTTTATTGTAAGCTTACTACCTTCAGTCTTTTAGCATTGTTTATTGGTTCCGGTGTTAGTTACCAAGTACCTGTGCACAACAAGTGAAAGTAACAAAATATTAATCCATATAAAATATCTTTTTTAAGAATTTATGTTTAAATTTAAAATTTTTTGATGTTTTGAACCACTACTAAAAAATAAATTAAAATGAACTCATATTAATTATTTTTGTTTTTTTCTTAAATAAAAATAAAAATAAATAAAAGTAAAGTAAGGTGTGAGATTTGATGCGAAATCCGATTTTATGCCAAGATGAACAAAATCGTGAAGGGGAGGAGGATTAATGACGTCAGGGCCGACAAAAAGGGAATGAGATAAGAAATGACTTTATAAAATCTTTTTATAAATAAAAATTCAAAAAAGAAACAATTTTTCAGATTGATTTTAAATTTGATATCATTTCAAAAAATAATTTAGTCTTACCTTTATGGGGACTTTAATATAAATTAAAAGGAGCTGTTTAAACCCATAAGAGAGCTGCATTTTAAAGAAGACATGATTATTATAAACTACTCCTCAACATGTATCTTTAATGATTGTTGGAGGCAAGAAGATAATTTTTCTTAAATTTTCCTGTATTATATGTATCGTTAATAACACTTAATTATAGTCTTTGTATCCAAAGATGCCGAAGAAGTAAAAAAAATTTTAATTAAATTTGGAGTTGCCAGAATGCAGCCAAGGAGGTTTAAGTTTAAACCAATGACCAACCCCCCCCCCTGTCCGAATCCCAGTTGAGACGTGTCGGCGAAATTTTATTTTGCCATCTTCTGTCGTTTAAGGAATTTTCATGTTTATATGAAATACAAACAAAATGTATCATTTGGCCAAGTCGGTTTTATAAAAATACAGTTTCGAGAACAATATAAAAAAATTTAGTCTTGTCTTTGGGAATCTTCGAGTACTAATCAATTCGAATGTACTTTTTTAAATTTTTTCAATTTTCTTAAAAATTTTAAATATATAGGCCTATTATTTTCGGGATACAAAACAAATTACGTTTGGTCTCGTCCAGGGTCTCGTCTTTGGGAAACTTCGAGTACTAGCACTTTCCTGATGCACTTTTACTTTTTAGTTTATTTTTCCAATTTTATCAAAAACATCGAACTGAATTAAGATCAAGCCCAGAATATAATTTATAATTTATTATTATTATTATACTAATCAATAATTTATTTAAACATATAACTATCTGTTTTTAAATTTAAATTATCTGAATAATTTAAAATTAAATATTTATTAAGTATTTATTTCACAAAATTCACTTTAAGCTTATGAAGGGCCAAGAAAATAAGATAAGTTTTTTTTCGAAAGCCATTTCTCATATTTTTTTTTTTTCTTATTTCATTAAGGTCTTTTTCGGCAACGGAGGCCATTTAGACCCCGACTCTATTTATTTCAATGGTATTGGTAGTTTACGTTAAAACGACCACCAGAACTGGAAGAGGAGCATTTCTTCTGTGATGCCTCCTTTTTACCAAACAAAGGGTTTGTTTTCTTCTATCTCTCTCTGTATCAACCATTTAATTATTGATTATTAAATTTCTTGCGTTTACGAGTTTCATATAGAATTGTTTTTATTTTTTTAACAATTTGACAGATTCGCTATTTTGTCCAATGAATAAACGAAGCCTTTTCTTATTTCTATCCCATCTTTTAGGGTTGAAGGCTCATTTCCCTCTACAGCTGCCTTTATACTAATATATTTGAATGAAAAATATTAGTTGATAATGCAGAACAAGTCTGGCAGATTGTTCCTCAGTGGCAGTAATCATGTTTGAAAGCCCATTTGTAATTTGCAAAGAGAGGTAAAAGAGGGTATGAGGGGTTGTGTGTGGATTTATATATATATATTTAGGCTTACGGGGTGGCGAGTGCGCCGTGGAGGCTGTCGGCGGGCGGATTCCCTCTCTGCCAGCACCGGATGTCATGGCGGTTGCTATGGCAACCCTCCGCCGATTAATATACGGGAGGCTGGCTCCGCTCCACAACACGTATCTTCGCCATGCTAACTGCCGATATTGCCGGAACAAATCATATCTTTTTTCATAAGTTGCAATTTATGTTTACTTATTCATAATAGTGTTTGACCATTTTTTTCCTAAACAAAAAATAAGTTCATCTCGATCAATTCTTTTCGAGGAGTAAATTAATTCGTTTTTGATTGGTGGAATTCAAACCAATTGAGAAATGGATTTTTCAATTAATTGCTCTATAGCCATTTTAAAAGGGCTTCAAAGCAACATTTCTAATAGACAAGTTATTGTTGTCTCTGACTCGGTCAGCGTGCTATAATCGGTTAGTTCTCCGTTTAACTCTCAGCCGCTAGTTGAAAGAATACATAATGTTTTACTTAAAATTAAGAGATTAGGTCGAGAAGTTAAATTTTTTTGGTCTCCTGGACACTGGCATTAAGGAGGATGAGGAAGCAGATGTACGTGCAAAAAGAGGGACTCAGAAACCAAATATTGATTTTAATTATATACCTCAGGATCTAAAATACGTTGTCAAGAAGGAGTTATAGCGAGTGTGGAGCGAGAAGTGGGAGACACAAGTCAACTGTCATCTAAAAGAAATTATACCAAAGCACCAGACCTGGAGTCTGATGATAAAAAGAAAAGAAAAAGTCATTTTAACTAGGATGTATATAAGGCATACTAAACTTACACATGCTTACCTCTTTACTCAAGAAGAAAGACCGATTTGCATTGCAATCATTTTCAAGCAAACTTGACGGTAAAACATTTATTGATTGAATGTCCCACCTACCGAAGGCCCAGAGAAATATCTAGTAAATTTGAAAAAAGAAGTAAAAATATCTATTAGGAAATATGAAAAGAAATAAGGAAAACAGTATAGAGAAAGGAAGGAAGAATAATGAAGATAAGAAGTGAAGATTAAAAGAAGAATGAAGAAAGGAAGACTTATTAACTTGTCTGTTATTATCATTATTCTTAAAAAATAACTATGTATAAGGCACAAAAGCCTACGGTGCTAGTGCCAAGATCATTATAATAAATAATTAAATATAGGGCCTATACTAAGCTTGTATGTCCCTAGAAAGTGCTGGAGCAAAATTCAAGAAATTTATTATCAGTAAGTTATCCATTTGAGTTGCCTATCTTCAAGCAACCAAATATAAACTGCTTTCTTTCGTAGCTTCGTTAAAGGATCTATCCATCTAAAAAAGAATCGGGTATAATATGCCTAAATTTTCTGAGAGTTATACGATTACTTAATGTATAGCCCTAAAGTTCTGTATAAATATTTTGAGTTGTAATATTTGATGATAATATTAGTAATCTTTCTATCCCACTTGATATTTGTTTATTCATCTCTTCTAGTAAGATAATAATTCCTTTGCGAATTTATTTACCAAGTGAAATATCAATAAATGAGGGGAGTCAAGTGTTGTGCCATTTGTAAGGATTAAGGATTCTCTCGAAGGGCTTTAAGTCCTTCATATAGAGAGCAGAAAAATAATTTTACCCTCTGTAATTATTATGGAGTAGAAGATAAATAAATCAAAGCTCATACTTTATAAAAGATAATTTCAACACTTTCATAAAAAAATCTGTCGTGACTGGTCTCATTGCACACAACTTTCTCTTCGGTAATAGAAAATTCTGTTCTGTGCTTGTCAAGCCCGATTTCGATATATTTATATTGATATTTTATATCATAGTGATTGCCATTTTATTTTGAGTTAATCAAAAATAGATTCATTCACCTTTTTAACCATTAAATCTTACAACCCCCAATTTAATCTGATCCTTAAGTATGAATAGAATGCATATATGAATACGAGGGTGGAACTTAGGGTCGAGGGCAACAGGTAAGTCAAGGTGTTATCTCTGGCGCCCTTGAAAAGACAGGGTGAATTGTGTGGGATCGTTTGGTTTGTGGGGCATTAATCTCTCTGCTCATACTCTGAAATACGAGTGCATTTAAAATAAACTTTGAGTCTATCAATCAAAGAAAATCTTTTTTCATTCATTGGCCTATTTATGTGGTTCTCATTCTCAATTGTAAAGAAATACATTTTTAAGTGTAAGATTAATTATTTTGTTCTTATTTATTTATTCTACAAATTATAGTCTTTTGTAGAAAAAAAAGCATTTTATCTAGCGATTTTTTTATTTGGATAATGTGCTAAAAAACTAAAATTTTACTTGACTTCTTATTCTTTTACTTGACTCCACCTCTTGATTATCCCAGACAGCACCTTTAGCTACCTAAATTTATATACACCTATATTTAAAGGATTCAATAAAATCTAAATTCAAATTTTTTCTTTATGGTTGCCAACTTCATTTAATTTATTGAGACAAAAATTAATATCCTTAGCCCTTATCAATCAATAAAACTAACTTTCCCAAATTTATTATATTGATTAATTCATGATTTGACCCATCGGAAATAAATAAATATTATAAATTGTTAGGTAAAAAAAAATAGTTATTATTGCATGACAATTTTTCGTTATTCAAAGTTTATTGTTATTGTTTATTCTTCTAGAGGACGATGCCCCAAGCCACCATGGCGCTACAGCCTCGGTTCTCCACCACAGCTTAAGTGGCCCAGGCGCCACACCAGGCAGTGGCGGAGGCTCCGCTGCAGCCTCTGCTGCCGCCGCAGCTGCAGCTGCTGCGGCTGCCCAGCATAACGCTGCAGCTGCTGCTAGTCTATTTGGATGCTCTGCTGCAGGGCACAGCGGGATCAATCAGCTCGGAGGTGTCTATGTCAATGGAAGACCCTTGCCTGACAGCACCCGTCAAAAGATTGTCGAACTCGCCCATTCGGGGGCTCGGCCTTGTGATATTTCCAGAATCCTTCAGGTGTCCAATGGGTGTGTCAGCAAAATTTTAGGAAGGCAAGTATCCTGATTCTTTAGTTAGCGGATCTAAAACAGCAAAATTCCTAATTTATTTAAATTACCCAATCTTCAGATCTTTTACTTACAAAACCGATGACGTTACTTATAAATTGTAATCATGGAGGTTGCTTGGATGGACCATTTTTTGAAAATGGGTACTAAAAGGATCTATAATGACATCCAACCAGGAAGAATATCGGAAAAAATAAATAAAAATTTTCTACTATATTCTCACTATATATTATAAAATTATAAAAAAAAAAAAACTTTCAAGGACTGTCGAACAGGGAAAATTGTCTAAATACTGGTGTAATAGCATCTACCAAAGAGACAATAATATATAATTTATACAAATTTAACATTATTTAAACGAGGTCTTTTAAGGATACCAAAATCCACTTTAAATTCCATATTTTAAAAGTAATTCATTAGAATTTATTCTAATAAGAATATGAAGTTTGAAGAACAAAATAATCTTTTTCCATAAGGCATTAAACAAATCATCTTGACTTTTACGATGTAGGTTACTATGTCTCTGGGAAATAGGGAAGGAGGCGCCCATATCTAATTCTAAAACCCGCCAGATTTGATATTAAATTTTTAGCTTCTGTACAATTTTCAAAAAACTCAACTTTAAATTAGGCCGAAAAGATCACATCCCAATTTATATTCAACTCAAATCCTTAATTAGATCCGCAGCTAAATCCGCTATTTAAAATTAATCTAATCCAAGATGTTGTTTATAGGTATTACGAAACGGGTTCGATAAAGCCACGTGCAATCGGCGGATCGAAACCCCGGGTTGCCACCAGCAATGTTGTCAATAAAATCGCCGATTATAAACGCGAATGTCCGTCCATCTTTGCCTGGGAAATTCGGGACCGGTTATTAAGCGAAGGAGTTTGTACCAACGATAACATCCCTTCGGTGAGTAGAAAACCACACTCAATTTCATTACCAGATTTTTTTGGGGGAGAATTCATCCACCCTAATTGAAAAAAAGTCACGTGTTCCTACTTGATATTAAAAATAATAATACAAGCCGTTTTTTTTAAAGGGAGAAAAAGAAATCTTTTCAACGAATAAACGAGAGTCATTTTTTGATCATTAATTGAGAAACTCTTCTTTGAAAGTCGAGTATTATTATATCCTAGAGCCCAAGTTGTTTTAAGATGTTTAATAATGAATTCAGCCTCGCTTTTATTCAGTAACTTCAAAGGGCAAGTAAGCACCAGCGATACAAATTAAAAAAAAAAAAAAAAAAAAAAAAACCTAAACGAGAATTTAGTTCTATTGTTAAAATCCAAAATCTCTTTAAAATGAAGGCTCGCCTTTTTAATTAATTCAAATAACAAAAGTTTTATTATTTATTTATTTTATTAAATTCAAATTTATTAAATAAACTTTCTAACACAAAAAAATATAATAAATTTATATTTTAATTGACATTCCTTCAATGATAGTCTTCATCTAGATCAGAATGGGGATCCGCGAGGCTCCCTGAAAGGTCCGCATGACCAAATTAAAAAATTTTTTAAAACCGAAAAACCAGGCAGGAAAATTAAAGGATTTACCGAAAGCTTCTCGAGATTACTTGTCAGTATACTTAGCAGGTGGGATGCAGTCAGTGGCGTAGCAAGGGGGGAGCAAGGAGGGGCACTATGTCCCGTATCATGCGCTACTCACAAAGGGGCGCCAAATGGACCGCAAAACAAAAAATTGCTGGATAATTTAAATCTAGCTTGAGACTATGACTTTATTTATTTATTAATTTGCGAGTATATTTTACATTTAAAATTATATGGTTTTTGAATGGGGGGGGGGGACCTAAAAAAGTATTGTGCCCAGGGCGTAATTTACGCCACTGGATGCAGTTTGAATAAAAAGACATATTTATTGTTTATCTTTTATTTGTGGAAAACTTAATTTTGGCCGACCATTTGACGACCAGCATCCCACTTGCTAAGTTTACTAACAATTAATCTCGAGAAGCTCTCAGCAAATCATTAAATTTACTTCAAATATTCCTTTGCCATAAGTAAAACTAAACATTTTATTATCGACTCTGGTGAATTTAATTTGTTTGTTGAATATAACAACGCGCGTCATTTCTTTATTTATTTATTTATTTTTTTTTTTTTTTATTTAAAATTTTGGCTCTGGTTAGAAACCATTTGGCAGCACCAAGGTACAGTGGGGGACAATATTAAGTCCCATGCGTTTTCTACTTGTGATTATTTCATTGTTTTTATAAAAGAAAATGAAATCTTTAATGGAAATTTTCTAGGTTTGAACCCTGAAAGTTACCATTTAAAAATATATAATATTTTTTTAAAAACAATGAAATAATTACGAGTAGAAAACGCATGGGTGGGAATTTATATTGTCCCTCACTGTACATAATTTTTACAATACATTAAAAATCATTATGTGGTACATATAGCATTTTCGTCCTCATAAAAACAAAAGAATATAATAACGAGATATATTAAAAAAAAAACAAAAAAAAAAACTAAATTTTCACATCGACGGAGTTCAAAAAAGTTCCTATTAGTTTATAAATATATGTATATATACAGTACCGTATATATATCAACATATACAGTATAAAAAACAATATTTCCGCCTCATTTCATTTGATAATATTTTCGTATAGGCACCTTCTAAAGGTTCGAATTCGAAACTCCTGGCAAAACCTCTCTTTAATCCTGTCTCTTGCCCATATAAACGATTACAATAATTCATTCTAATTTTTATAAACCAATTAAGTATTTGGCTGTTTATTCATACAAAAGGAAGAGAGCAGGAGCAGCAAAAAAAAAATCGATCTTTTCAACAATCACCGAGACATTTCGGGAAAACTTTATTCTCCCATCATAATTACATATAGCCTATCAAGCTTTCAATATGTCCCGAATGATGGGAGAATAAAGTTTTCCCGTAACGTCTCGGTAATTGTTGAAAAGATCGAATTCTTTGGCTGCTCCTGCTCTTTTCCTTTTGCATTCTAATTTTAGCTCTCACTGTACTTGTGTACTAAGGGAGAGAGCTTATGCAGAGATTCCGGAGTCCGTCTGACCGTCTGCCCATACTCATAAAAATTATGGCCTGAACTGAAGGTCGTAGAAAAATAATAATTACATATAAGTATTCAGCATAAAAAACTGGTTCAGGGAAAAATACCTTTTCGTCCCTACTTCCGGTTAATGAATAATAAATAAAAATAAAATAAGAAAAATGTCGCAGATTAAAATCCACAGTGAGAGCGTCCCTTTGGTTTTACTACTGTAAATTCTTTTCTACTTTTTACTTTCTCTTACATATACCCGTATATATATAGAAAGTATTGGATTCATGTCAAAAATCGAGCCGAGATTTTGATGGATATATGATGATATTTGATGGACGTTTTGTGGTCCCCTGAGTCCAAAAAATTGGTTTTCGCAACATG
>JAKCPI010008449.1:0-25077 GCA_023213315.1 Euborellia annulipes | reverse complement strand
AAAAAATAAAATCATATGAATTTTGTATGGGAAATTTTAAGAAAAAAGTTTAAAACAAGTTTGTGGTTTCGGTTACAATAGAAACTAAAATTGAAGCCGAAATTAGGTTTCGACTGAATTTCTTGTTTCGATCGGACCCTAATATATACTTGCTTTTTTTATTGTCTAATTCTTGTTATAACTTGTCTACAGTTCAAGGCAAATTGAGCTCTGCTCATACCTCTCGCTATTAAGGCTTTGAAAGCCACCCAACCAGCCATATTGACTTCAAATTCAGAACCTCTAAGAAGTAAGTAAATCTCTCAATTTTTAAATTGTTATTAATAAATCAATGACACTATAAACTAAGGTAGAAGGGCTGTTCTGTTTTATTGTGTGCATATAAAGATTTTATTTTAATTATTATTTCTTTTTTTTTAGGTCTCTAATTAACGAGGCGGCACGACACAAGTAGCTTCTTCGTCTACTGCACTGGTGAGTGGAAATATAAAAACCTAAATCTCAGGATTTATTTCAGTTATTAATTAATATATTATCGTTGATATTGAACTAATTAACTTTAATACACGTCCATAATTGAAAACGGCCCATTTGATAATCCTATTCGTAACTTGTTGAAATCATTTAAAGCCTTTTACATATATGTAAATTATTATAATTTAAGAGCTACAGTTTTATAACTTCGCTGAGAGAGAGACCGGAACTAATTATTGAAAAGCCGTCTCTCTTTCTTTTTTTATTATCCTAACATTTCACTTAACGCCAGTTGTCATATCCTCGAGATCTCTATTAGAAAAATGTTGTCGTGCTTCTTCTGTTCATCTCTCCTTTGCCAGCATCCATCCACCTCGAATCGTTTTTAATGAGTTTGCTCATCCTGGACCCCGGCTGTATTATTAGTTAGCGCTGTTTACTTTGGAAGGGGCTTCTGATGAGAGACGAGTCAGGGGGGGGCGAAGCCTCTCCAGACCACTTGTAAGGAGAGCAAGTGTTTTGTTTTCTTGCTCTCGCAATTAATTTACTGCCCAGGAAGTCCCCCTCTATGTCTATGAACAAGAGCAAAGTTGAGTGGGAGGCATTGTCGAAAATTTTCCTCCACACTTCAACTTTATTCATTTTCTAGTACAGATTTATCTTGGCTTTAATATCGGAATGATATTTATGAAAAACAGGATCAAGTGGAAATATTGCATCTTTCAGCTTAAATAATACATTTTTTTTTTTTTTTTTACAAAATACCAATAGATGAGTTCTCTTTACATGTAAAAATTGAGTATTTTTGGAGTCTTCCTTTTTATTCTATCTGGATTTTCAATGCTGTTTTTTTTTAAATGAATTAAATTCATAAGACATTATTGGGACATCGAGCTATAATTTTTTTAATGACTTATAAAAAAATTAATTTTGTTATCAAGCAAATACAAAAAAACAATCTGTCCCATAATCTTTAATTTTTTTTTTAATTTAAAAATGAATTTATTGTTATTATTAATCACATATTAATAAGAAATTTTTAAAATAAGGTTAGAGTATTTATTTAAAAACCAACTGTCAAATTAGCTCAGCATTCTTGCAATAGATGGCAGGCTAGTCTAACAGCCAATATAGTATTAGCCTATATCTGGCCTATATTTATATATTTTTATGCTTTTATAAAAGATACTTAATATATAATAAGTATTTATTGTTAAAAGATCAATGAAAATCAACCAAACGCATTAAATATTAGCTACCATTCTGACATCTCTTGGCAAATTTTTGAATTACTTGATTTTTTGGGCATACTTGTTATGACACACAACGCCATCTCATCGGGAAAAACATGCGTATCCTCTTCGCTCCCGTTGCACCTTAAAATATTAAACCTTGTGATGGGAGTCAGGAGTTCGCATTCCATCTCATGCGACAAAAATGTATTTTAATTGAATTAGCTACCAATCACTTGAAACGAATAGAGACGGGCGTCTAACTGGCCTCCGATGCCGAAAAATTTCTTAAATAAATTTAAATATATTAAGTGAGATTAAGACGTCTCGTCTTTTTAAAAAATTATAAAAAAATATTTTAATTATTTTAAAAATTATTAATTTGGGGGTGGTTTGGGCGATTCGCCTCTTACTTCCCCCTCCGCTTTCGGATAAATAAATTTTAAAGAATATTAAAATATTTTTTATAATGTTTGTAACAATGTTTCTGATGATGCCTAACGTTTAGTCCCTGAATTGTCAACAAAGCATAAATAAAAAAAAAAATTTTCTCTTAAAAAATGTATATTTAGCAAGTAGTTTCTATTATTTCTTCTTATGTAAGATTATTTTAGTAATTTAATACGTAATTTAAAACTTGTATGAAGAAAAATTGTTGTCATTATTTTATAATAAAATTTGTTTAAACTACAGTATAATTCAGGATTTAACCTGACGGCTTATCTGCTATCTCGAGTATTAGCCATTCGCGCCTAACTCTTCTTGGCGATGACAGGAAACCCGGGCCACGCCGTTATCGGGGGGTCGCATCGCATCTCCTCCTCTCTCACAATCCATAAGATAAGATGAAAGCCAAAGGACCGCCTTGGAATTATTATACACATCGCACTAACCGTGGGGAGAGGCATGTGGCATGTGGCCTGCCACCGGAGACCCTCCATAAACGACCAACGGGAACAACCAATTTTTATCTCATCGAGATCAGTCGAGATAACGCGATAGGTATCATTCCAGAGAGGAGAGCCTTAATGAAATATCCTCTTTGGAATGCCTCCTGAATGCCAAATAAAGGAAAACAGGAAACTCAAATCTCTTTTCTATTTGAATGGGAAAAATTTCTTACATTTATGATATATACGACATTCTTTTGAAATTGCTTTGCGAGGGTGGACAACCTAAATGATCATAAAACTCTTCTGTGGATAGGCAGTTGCAACAAGAGATTTCCAACTTGGACTTGCAGATCTATTTTGACTTTTTCTTACCTATTTGAGAGAGATGAGAAATTATTGGATTCATGTTAAAATTCGACTTCGAGATTTTGATGGATATACACGTTTTAGGCTGAACGCACACCAATTGAGCAAAAACGCTCTTGGACAAAAACTTTTTTGACTAATCGTGCCTAAAACTTTTTCTATGGGTTAACCCAACTCACACCGAGGAGGTAAAACACAATTGAGCATGATTCGACATCATTGAACAAACAGTTTCGACTATAAATTCATCTTCAGGGCCTATTTTTTTTTTTTTTTTTTTTTTTTTTGTTCTCTTTCGGCTCCTCACACCCCCCCCCCCCCCCCTATTTTTATTCAAATTATTTTAAAAAAAAATAAAAAAAAAAATTTTTCCCGTGGGGAAAAAAAAACAAACCCGGACCCCGGGGGAAAAAGAAAATGTCTTCTCACCGAGCCATGACTCCCGGACAGGGCCTATTTTAAGAAAATTTCTTTTTTAATTTTTACTTTTTTACTATTCTCGGACTAGTTTATCTGAATTAAATTGATATGAGCAGATTCCCTTTAAGAAACTTTCTTAAAATAGGCCCTGAAGATGACTATAGTCGAAACTGTTACATTGTACAATTCAGTTAAAATAAAAAATAAAAGAATATAAAATCTTTTATTTGAAAAAAAAAAAAATCACCCAACGTACCATCAGGTATGAAGAGGGAAGCTGCTGCTATCAATTTAAATTATTATTTTAAAGATATTAATTGTAATTTTGCTAATTCAATCTATTTTTATTTGTTTCTTGAAATTTCGATGAAAAAGATCTGAAACCCCCTCCCCCTGCCCTTATATATCATAAAAGTTGGCACATCAGAAAATTCCCTCGCGATACAACCCGAATCTCCTCTACCCCTCTAAAAAAATCCGATCAAACCTGAATTTTGTTCGTGAACTGATTTTTGAATTGATTCGGAAATTTTTGTTTATTTGTTGAATATCTTAAAAAATACGTCGTTGATATTTATGGGCATTCTTTTTGAGGCAGCAATTAATCGTCTGCTGGATTGTTTGTGGATTCGCGGGACGTGCCGCCCGGCGCCCGCCGCCTGCCTAAATGCCGCCCTTATTCATTCTCTCACCATTAAATAAATATAAATATTCCATGCAGATCAACTTTTTTTTCTCCTGTTTTTTTCTAAATAACCTTTGGTTAGATAAAATGGTTTTGGTTAGATAAAATTTTAATATTAAGATACCTGCATTTATTATTTTGATTAAGTAAAATCTCTATAATATGAAACGTTTATTTTATTAAAAAATAAATAAAATAAATAGGTGTGAAAATTAAATAAAAATTTTATCTTTAATTTTTCAGATATGATAGCACAAAATATTTATTAAATGTTCATTTAAAGGCTTATTGTTCTACAAGCGAAAATAACGTTTTAATCCCTCGAATAAAATAATTGCCTATAAAAATCGTATATTCGCTTTTTGGGACAAGGATGAAACCTTTTATTATATTCACACCCGTTATTATATATTTGTATTTTGATATATGAATTCTAGAGTGTTTCATCACTGACACTTTATAAATAGTGTTCACTCGAGTAGTTTTATAAAATTGTCAATTTGGGCGTATTATCGGGCGGTAACCCGATGCTAATGGACTATTGAAGGGCCTTTTTGTCCCTAGTTAAATGGTCCATACCTCATGGTCCATTCAGGCCTGCATGCTCCACTGGAACAGAATATGTAGCCGATGATGCCCTTCGGTGATAACCATCCAATCCTTTTATACTAACTTTTATTTACAACCGCTATATAATATTCAACTTTTATACTCAATTTAATTTTTTTTTAGCCTACTTCGAATCACACGTTTTGTCCTCTTCGAAAAAAATTTATTTTCAAAAGATTATATATTTTTGTTATTCATAGATGTCATTAAAAGTATGCCCAAATATCAAGTAATTCAAAAATTTGCCAAGAGATGTCAAAATGATAGCTAATAATATTTTTTATTTAATGCATTTGGTTGATTTTCATTGATCTTTTAACAATAAATACTTTGTAAATGTCATTATATATTATGTATCTTTTATAAAAGCATAAAAATATATAAATATAGGCCAGATATAGGCTAATACTACGTCTGTTAGACTAGCCTGCCATCTATTGCAAGAATGTTGAACTAATTTGACAGTTGGTTTTTAATTAAATCATCTAAGCTTATTTTAAAAATTTCTTAATTAATATGTGATTAATAATAACAATAAATTCATTTTTAAATTAAAAAAAAATTAAAGATTATTGGGACAGATTGTTTTTTTGTATTTGCTTGATAACAAAAAAATTAATTACAATAATTTTTTAATAAGTCATTAAAAGAATTATAGCTCAATGTCCCAATAATCTCTTATGAATTTAATTCATTTAAAAAAAATCTGGTGAGACTGGCGCACAGCACACAACTTTCTCTTACCTTCGGTAATCGAAAGTTGTGTTCTGTGCGCCAGTCCACCAGATTTTTTTTAAAGTACGTTTAGACGTCGCTCCAGACCCCCTTAAGACAATATCAAATCCTTTCAAATGCCTTCTATATCTAGAAATAATGTATTATACTAATACGTAATTTGTTTAAATTATTATTTTTTTACTTTCTCTTACCTATGTATATATGTAATATATATATAGAGAGAAAGTATTGGATTCATGTCAAAAATTCGATGTCGAGATTTTGATGGATCTTCACGTTTTGAGGTCCCCTGAATCCAAAAAAGTGGTTTTCGCGACATGGTCTGTCTGTCTGTGTGTCTGTGTGTGTGTGTGTCTGTCTGTGTGTGTGTCTGTGAACAAAATATCTCAAGAACGAAAAGAGCTAGGAAGTTGAAATTTTATATTTAAGTTAGGCACCCCCATGGGACGTGACACGAAGCTTTTGAACAAAATCGACCAAAAAGTACTAGCACTTTACTGATTCACTTTTTCAGTTTTTTTCGATTTTCTCAAAATTTGCTCCAACGATTTTTTTTTAAATTCAAAAATCAATTATTTTTTAGATTCTCTATAAAATGTATATTCTCATTTTGTGATTGAAATCTTCTGAAGACCACTTTACTCTTGTACTCCATAGAAAAGATAGGAGAAATGGTTGCCATGGTATCAAAATATAAATATTTTCCCATACTTATAAATTTTACATCTTGAATTCAATTGTACCCTACTGTCGGAAACTAAATACATGTCGACACAAAAAATCTGGTGTGACAAGCACAGTACACAACTTTCGATTACCGAAGGTAAGAGAAAGTTGTGTGCTGTGCGCCAGTCACACCAGATTTTTTTTATTTATTAACATTGAATTATTAATTGAGCTGTATTATATATCCAAGACCCATCTTTTAAGATTTCAACCATTTTCTAGAATATAATGGCAAAATAAAAAAAAGACATTTTTCAAACAATTTAATTGAAAAGGAAACGCAATGTGTGGGCTTTGCTTACACTCGTAGGACATACTTAACTAGAAAAAAGAAATGTTTCTTCAAGTAAAAGTATCCTTTTTTTCCCTTCCTTTTGAGAAAAATAACAAAAGCTTAAAGACATAATTTTCTTTTATAAAAAAAAGAAAATAAATTGTTCTTCTAGTTATTTATTATATTTATTTGATACGTATAGGCTATATATTCAATTTGAATGAACGCTAATGTTAATAAAAAGAATACGTTGAAAAAGTTTGCCAACACCATTTGACAATTGTTTGTTTAGAATTTTTGACGTTTGACCCTCGCACGTGCTATTATCGAGTTTAACAGTTGAAATTTGATACAAAATTTGACAGTCATTGTTTGGAAGGGGGAGGCTCTGATTCTTTTCGAGGACATTGATTGCGAGTTTCGCCTTTTGAGCTGCTTGCTTTTGCTGGTCCCATTAATCTAAATAATATATCTATTTGGACAGACACGCGTATGGATGGCCTGTGGGGAATCTGAATGGGACACCGGGGGAGGCTCTCAGATACCTTTAGGACAATATGGCCAATGGCCAATTTCTCAACAACACCAACAAAGACTACCAAGCATACTACTATTTTTTATTTCATTCAAAAGTTAGGTCTTTTAAAAAAATAAAAATTTATAAACATTTTTATTGGATCAAATCAATTAAGAGTTAACAAATTACTCTGTCCTTAATATAAATATAATCAAGTATACAATAATGATTTTTTTTTAATTCTCATAGATAAATATTGTATATACCAGGTCATTCAATGAGTCCGTAGGATAACAAAATTTTGACAAAACTCGATTTTATTATTCAACATAGTTGCTTTCGAGGGCGATACAACGAGTATAGCGATTTTCCAACTTTTCGATTCCACTTTTATAGTACGATTTAATCTTTCTCGTCAAAATAGGCATCAGTTTCAGCGATTACTTCATCATTGGACTTAAATTTCTTCCCAGCAAGCATTCTCTTGAGATCTGAAAACAGGAAAAAGTCGCTGGGGGCTAAATCTGGAGAATATGGTGGGTTGGTAAGCAATTCGAAGCAATGCTTTATTAAAAGTCGAAATTCACTTTTTTCCATTTTTTTTTCCAATAACAAAAGTTGCTTCACATAAAATTCCAGGGGCGCCGGAACGAATTTGAATCAGGGGGGGGGGGGGCAAAAAATTTTTTTTTAGAAAATTAAAATAATTTAATATGTTCAAATAGTATAAAACAAAAACAAATCTACTATAAAACTTTAAAAATTTTAAATAAAATCACAATTTTAATAAAATTAAAATTTTAAAAAATTTGCTAATGATTTTATCAAAAATTTTTAGAAAAAATTTGAAAAAAAAAATGAATTTCTTACTCTTTTAATTTTTTTAATTTAGAAGATTTTATTTTTCAAAAGTAAAAATATATCATTTTTAAAAATAAATGAAATAAAAGAAGAAATATTGCCCCCCTCTGTCCCCCCGCCCTGTAGGATGCCAGGGGGGGCAATGTACCCTTGCCCCCCCCCCCCCCCAGTTCCGGCGCCTATGTAAAATTCTATAACTCACGAATCAATAGTTAGATTGCTGTCAAATTATACACGTATCGTTTGAAGGTTAGTACTAAATAAAAATCATATGGAAAAAATTCTAGCAACGCTATCTATATGTCATCCTACGGACTTATTGAATGACCTGTTATATAGAGGTATGATAGCCAATATACGCGAATATTTTATTATTAATAGTATAACTTTTTTTTTTTTTTTTTTTGTTCCTCCCCCCCCCCCCACTATCCCCCCCCCCCCCTTCTTATTTAATTATTTGTTAAAAAAAAAAAATTTTTTTCTTTGGGGGGGAGGGAAACCCGGACCCCCGGGCGGAAAAGCAAATTTCTCCCCACTGAGCCACGACTCCCGGGCAATAGTATAACTTAAATGCTATATTTTGGCAAAAATAACAGGTTATTTTCCAAATATTTCCAGTGCACCCCTTCTTCAGCAGATAACTAAAAAACTAACGATCCCGATTAATTAACAGGGTGAAATAAATAAACTCCAATATATTCCAATATATTCGCAATTTAAATGAACCGGAATTACTCGATTGAAATAAAAATGGACGCCTTATAATTGGCCTCAGACAAATAGACTTTGATTTTTTGCCAAGTAGGCCTACAGGTATTGTTTTATGAATATAAATTCAATCCTAATTGAAAATACAAATAAAATCTCAAAATCAATTTTAAAATAAACTCTATAAATATCTTGACACTGAAAATGGCATCTGCTAAAAAATTGAGTTAAAAAAAGGGAATTTTCTTACAAGAGAGATATTCTATTTCTTCTTGCCAATATTTGGATAGCTCTCGCGTGAGATCGGTTTAGCTTTTGAACCTGGCTTGGAAATCTCCCAAGTTGACACGAATAATTTTGCAATGTCGACAAGCGTCAAACAGATCTAGCTGAATTGGTTCAAGTCGGCCTTAGAGCATGTTTGCCATGTCGTTGGCGTGTCTATTGGCACCGAATACATTCTTCGAAATGTCAATAGATTCAACTGAGATGCGGAGATAGATGCCAAGCCAAATTGCAAGCTGGCAATTTATATGCCACCTCCTTAACTCACTTTTTCTTATTATTTAATTAGGTATTGATTAATAGACGCAAAATTAAAGAAAAGACGCCAAGAATTATTTTAAATTAATATTATAATATAAATTTTTCTCGCTTGGGATGGGAAGGGAACCCATTATCCCGGCGCGAGAAGTTAGTGTCTTCTCTCTGAGCCACGGGTCACCTGTTAATAACTTGCAAAATTATAATTTTACAAACAAGTCTAAATCAACATATGAATAAATATATTGTACATTTTACATATGAAAACTCCCGATAGCCTGTTGATGGTCGAATAAAGTTGAACCGAAACGTCATGAATTTTGGGGGTTTCATTTATTTAGGACATTCCTTCCTAGCTGCTATCGTCAAATATAATTTAAAAAAAAAAAAAAATCTGGTGTGACTGGCGCACAGCACACAACTTTCTCTTACCCTTCGGTAAGAGAAAGTTGCGCACTGTGCTGGTCACACCAGATTTTTTGTGTCGAGATATATTTAGTTTCCGATAGCACCTTAGTTTCAAACTTGGATTTTAAATGTTGACTGCTTGAAATAAACTATGGTTATTTTTAAAAATTTTAATCTCATATTTGGACATTTTATACACAATAGAGAATCGTAAATAAATACAAAATTTCATAAGAATTGAAAAAAAAAATTTTAAATGCCTAAAAAGTTTCAAAGGGGACCCCCTTTTGAATCGAAATTAACATACAAATCCCTATAGGAAATTAACATTAGGCCTATGAGAGAAGGCGGAGAGACAGGCGATAATGTTTGCAAGTGAGAGAGAGAGATATATATATGTTTTCTCCTAAGCAATTAAAGACACAAATAAATGGGAATTTAAATAATAATTGATTTTTAATCTAATAAAAAGAAAAAGATTTAAATTCCGTTACCATGGCAACCATTTCTATCTTTCCTATGAAGAACAAGAGTAAAGTGGTCTTCAGAAGATTTCAACGGCAAAATGAGAATATACATTTTAAAGAGCATCTAAAAAATAATTGATTTTTGAATTTTAAAAAAAAAATCCTTGGAGGGAATTTTGAGAAAATCGAAAAAAACTGAAAAAGTACATCAGTAAAGTACTAGTACTTTTTGGCCGATTTTGTTCAAAAGCTTATTTTGAGCGTGTGGGAAGGTACCTAAGTTAAATATAAAATTTCAATCCGGTAGCTCAATTCCTTCATGCTAAAAATCTGTCCACACATACAGACACACGCACACACACACACACACACACATACATACACACAGACCAATTTGCGGGACCCACTTTTTTGGACTCAGGGGACCTCAAAACATGTATATCCATCAAAATCTCGACATCGAATTTTTGACATGATCGCAATACTTTCTCTCTCTATATATTTCATATATAGGCTAAGAGAAAGTAAAAATTACTTGAATTACGCATGCTAATTTAAATTTAAGATTGTTCGCTTAAAATTCATAAAAATCGTGTAAATATTTGATAATTTAATTGGGATAAAAACATCTGAAAATGATTATTTTTAGTTATATATCGAATAATATAATTTGTTAGTTAAATATACGAAAAACGATAAGTGGAAATTTCAAAAACATTCTTATTTAAGATCTTGGTATGTGTTTATATGTTTATGTATTTGTGTGTAGAGAGAAGAAAAAGACACGCGAAGCAAACTCAGCGCAAATTTCGGTCTCCCGCCCATTTCTTGTCGGTGGCCACCCCCTTACTTTGGCGAATTTATCTTAATACTGTCTTCTTCTATCAATCAATATTTTGGTTTTTTTAGGCCCGGCCAAGTTGACTTTTATCGCACTTGATTTTTCATCGTCATCCTTCTTGGTCTGCCCATTTGATCTATGCCCCGGGGTTTCGGCCATCTATCTCCCAGCTTGCCAAGACAAACGCGCGACTCTGAATAATCAGCTCTGTCCAGGGTCCCTTGGGAACTGACCGACGCCTTCCGTCTAATCCAAAGGGGGATCCCCAGAGAACTGGAGGTGGTCATCCCCTACCCGGGGGTTATTGTTGCATTTGCATTCCCTCAAAGTAGTGCCCACCCACCCTTTCTCTGATGTTAGGGAAGACGTTCTTGTCTCTTCTCCTCCAGGACGAATTATTAACAGAGTAGCACCAAGTGACGGATGTCGACGACCCTATCAATTTTGCAGAGCAGGTCACTCAGCCCGAGGGTCGTTGAGACGCTATTAATACTTTATCCCAAGACTCACTCACACTTGGAAGAATCTCATGAATTTTCTAAAAACTAAAAGAAATCACCTCAAATATTTATATATTTTTTAAATAAAACTGTCACCAGATTTTTACTCATTAGAGTGGTTTAAAAAAATTATCATTTCTAAGGGTGTGTCCAAAAGAAAATAACATCCCTAGCTTGTAGAATTTTTTTTTCCTCCTGTTCTATTTATTTATATCTTACTCACTAATGCTTATTTGCATCGACAGACTAATTTGCAAGAAAAAAAAAACAGCTCAAAGATAAAAAGTGATCATTATTTTAAAATTAAATCCTAAAAATCCAATTTATTATACTTTAAGCCTTATAATTTCGAGATTAATCTTAAATTAAATGAAAAATATATCATACATTTATAATGGATAATTTATTATCTATATATATTCGCTAATTTCCGCTCGTCTGTCTGTCAGTCTGTCCCCTCCCATGGATATCTCGACAACGAGTAGGGGAGTAGAGAAGTTTTATATCTTCAAAAGAGTAAAGGCCCTCGGGCCTTGGTGCAGTGTTTAGCGTGCTGGCCTTCTGTACCAAGGGTCGCGGGTTCACATCCCGTCTCATGCGACAATTTATTTCAATTTAATTCGCTACCAATAAATTGAAATAAATAGAGATGGGGTCTAAATGCCCGGGATAAATATGTCTATGAGTTAAAAAAAATAAAATAAAAAACGGGCCGGTGGGATTCTAGTCTCTCCGCCCTAAGCGGGCAGTGTGGCTAGTATATTATTAAAAATAATATTTTTGTGCTGTTAAGAAAAAATTATTTTGCACAAAATTAACTTATTATTTCTGACTTTTGATACCAATTTTTACTTTCTCTTATTTATTTTTATAATAAACATTTATATTATTATATACTCTAGACTAGATAAATTATATATTGTATATAAAATTAATATTTGAATTGAGTAAATACTATTTAATTCATAATTTTCTAATTTATTGTGTAAAAAATTTATAAATGGGCTTAAATGAAAAAAATCCAAAAAATAACACTAGGAATTTTATGGGCTGTTAGTAATGAAAATTATTTAAGAAAGAACTTTGAATGTTTTATTTAAATCATTTGATAATCTTCTTTCTATCTTTAAATATTGTTAGATTAAAGAAAATTATTTTTTAGGCATATATCCGAACATATATAATCAGCTACCCTCATGAGAGTTGTAGTTTCCATTTTTTTTTCTTTTTAAATTAATCTTTTTGAATATTATGCTATATCAATATTTATTATTAATTGAATATTTTATAAATTTCCTTAGGGATATGGGACGGAGAGGAAGGAGTGAAGTACGAGTTAATAACGAATTTTTCATTACGTTATTTAAGTACATAGGTTAAAAACAAATATTTCTTATTATTTAAGAAGGGGGGGGGGGGGGGAGAATGAACAAAACATTCGGAGGTCCTGATCTTATCTTATTCACTAATAATCTTAATAAACATTTTTTCTATTAATTAAAAAAAATTCTCAGACTACTGGAGCTACTGGAGACCTATAAAAAAAAAATTATTTTACAAAAATTTCATGAAGCTGCATTTCTCTAATTCTTTACTACTTAAAAAAGAAATTTAAATAGGCATCTTTATTAACAAAAATTCTCTAAATATCAATCTTGTTCAAAATATTAAATTTTTGTATTGTTTTTTCTTAGGACTTGATAAAACATTTTAATCACCAACAACGTTGACCCCACTAATGATGTAATATATGAAAATAAAATATTAATAAAGAAGATATAAAAAATCGGCTTGGAAATTATCGCCATATTTCATTCAGGCCAATCCATTCATTCATACAATCGCTGGAACATCCAACACATATGATCTCTTTATTTTTATTTTTATTAACTACACAGGATTAATATTTTAATTTATTTTTATGACAAATATATTTTTATGATCCTGATGGGATTTAAATTTTTATTATGATGTGTAATTAAATGTGTCGAAATTTTTTGATCGGCTGGAAAATACATTAATATTCAGCGATTTGTGAGGTGAATAATCCTTTAAAAAAAAAAACTCAAATGAGCAATAAGATTAAAATTTTAACAGAACTTTATCAATTCAAACAAATGATGATTTTCCAATGGAAAAATTAATGTTTGATTCTTATACCCGTATTCATAGACGTTCCTTGAGTAACAGGGAATCGTTATATCTCATTCCTATTTAATACCTATATAAAATATAGATAGAGGAACGACTATGAAAACGGTCAAGTCAAGGAAACTCTCTCCATTTAACATATTTTAAATTGTTGAGGCAATGAATTACATGAATTTAAAAATACTGAAAATTTTATTATGATTTTGGATGTCACTGTTTTCAAAATCATTAAATAAGATGTCTGGCTGGAATAAAATAAGATAAAAAGCAAAATCTATTCTCATTTGATTTTTTATATAGCTCTAATTAATTAATGTTGACGTCTGCAGGGCCGGATTTAAGACTATGACGCCTATAGGCTAAAATCCAATTGCAGTTCATATTTGCTTAAAAAATTTGTTTTATACAATATATGTATTCTTTAATTCGTAAGAAAAAAATTATTAACGTCTGAAATACTTCATTTTAACTTTTGAACAATTTGCCATTCTGCCGCCCCGGAATTTGTTGCCGCTCTAGGCTGCAGCCTTTGTAGCCTATTTTGAAATACAGCCCTGGACGTCTGAGCGCCAGTCAGGTCATACTCAAGACATTTACTAATAGATGAATATTTTCATACATAAATTATATCTCAAAAAATCTGGTGGGACTGGTCGCACAGCACACAGATTTTTTGTGTGGACATATATTTAGTTTCCACCGATATACCCCCCCCCCTTGTACATGTATTAGAATTCAAGAGGTAAAATTTATAAACATGGAAAAATATTTATATTTCGTTACCATGGCAACCATGTCTCCTATCTTTTCTATGGAGTACAAGAGTAAAGTGGTATTCAGAAGATTTCAATGGCAAAATGAGAATATACATTTTAAAGAGCATCTAAATTGATTTTTGAATTTTAATCAAAATCGTTGGAGCGAATTTTGGGAAAATCGAAAAAAACTGAAAAAGTACATAATTAAAGTACTAGTACTCTTTGGCCGATTTTGTTCTAAAGTTCCATGTCACGTGCCAGAGGGGTACCTAACTTAAATATAAAATTTCAACCTCCTAGCTCTTTTCGATCTTGAGATATTTTGTTCACAAATCGTGTATATCCATCAAAATCTCGACATCGAATTTTTTGACATAAATCCAATACGAGCGCAAGTGGTGTTCAAAATGTCCAAAACAAATAAAAATCAAATAAGATTAAAATTTACTTTTCATCTTTTTTTTTTAGTAGCCTATATATTCCAAAACGAAGTTTCATCCAAAATTTACTTTTTATCTCATTTTATTTTGGGTGCATCCAATTTTTGTATATTTATATTGAAAAATCTTATTTTTGTTATTCTTATATTATTAACATTTTTCTTAAGAGGGAGCTAATTGATCAGATATAATGCATTCAGCGCCAAAGTCAATCTGTAACTTAAGAGGTTTTTCTATTGAATGAACTCTAGCCATGCAGATGGTCGCATAATCGACCGAAACGTCGCTGCGGGTTCTTTAATAAAGAAATAAACATGGCTTTTATTTTTTCTACTATGTATATAAGAATCTTGTTTGTTACTTTTTTTTCTATAATTGTGACTAGAACAATTTTTTATTGTTCACTGTTTTGTTGTGTTTATACCCATGGCTAGAAGCCTTATCGATTGGTAATAGATAAGCAAAGAAAACATCAAACTCTCGCATGACACAACTATTTTATTATTATTTATTAGACTAACATTATTATGGTAATTTAAGAGTTGTGTTAAAAGCATATTTATTAAAAATAATTCAATTTCACGTTCAAATGGACAGTATTTATAGCTACCAATTGGATAAATGATAAGATAGTGTCTCTGTCTGTCTGTATATTCAACGATTGACCATCTGCTCTTCATATGGATGGGATGGGCCCCCCTTGCTGTATAGATAGAATGCCGATCATAATCACAAATGAAATGTAGAGTTGCCAATTCCCTCTCTCGCTCTGTTTTTCCCTTTTCGTTTTGTGAGAGTGCCAAACTAAGCCGGACAAATGCTTTCTTATTGCGAACCCTCTTTTGGGGACTAGGAAAAGGCCATCGCCAATTACCAACCCGCCAACTTGATTAAATGCTGCGTTATGAAAGTGTAATCGTGGTTCCCCCCGTCTCCCTTAAGGTTCTGTTCTGACCCTAGGAAAGATAAATTATTCGGACTATTTGCAAATTTCACATTGAGAACAAACAATCCGTTCAATTAAGTGATGCGTGACTCGTACTTTCCTTTTTGTGCCTTCTCATTTACTGTTCAGAAGCCCTTTACAGGGTCATTTAGTGCCTCCTTTCTCCTAATTAGGGCCTCCCTTTTAAATTGAATAAACAAAAATAATATCACGATTTTAACGCTAAACAATTTTATTGTTTAAATTTTTGATTTGAAGTTTCAGACGACAGTAATATACCACGAAATTTCACAAGATCGGATCAACTAACTGGCCGTGAAGAAAAAATCAAAATATCTCTATAAAATAACGGCTTAAGTAATGAGACTCTAAAATGCAGGTAGCTTGAGCCAGGAATCTTTCGGCAAAAGTCAAATATTATAATTATAGGAAAAAGACGAGTTTTTTTTGACAAAGTCAAGATCTTTACCTCAATTGTTAAGAAACAGTAAAATTTGCATTCACTGCAGTCTTTTCGTTTGTTTTTCTAAAAACCTCGAGGAAGCTGCGAATGAAATTTCTCATTCAAACTATTAAAAAAATTAAAAAAAAATTAAATATATTTTTATCTTGTGACCAAAGGCAGGCTACGCAGCTAGTGCCAATATTCTAAAAACATAAGAATATCCTTTTCCCTTATTTCCGCGGTGCGGGGTCGGCGGATCTCTTTCCTCCCATTCTCCCCCTATTATGTATTTTTTGCGACCGGGAAGGATAGAACAGGCCGGCCCGTCGCACGGTCTGACGCCTGTTGAAAATATACAAGGGAGATGCAGACATATAAAGAACAGAAGGAATGCCTGTCCCAGCTCGGGCAGCTCGTGGTCGCCAACCCCATACCCACAAGAGGTGAACCCCTGAGCAATAAAAACAAGAATATAAATAATTTAAGAAACACTAATATTTAAATACACGAATCTAAATCAATGAAAAATATTTATTTAAATCATATAAAGATGTGGTATAATGGGCGGGCAGCCAAGGCGAAAAAAGTCTATATTTTGTCAACGTTTTGAGTGCCGATCTCACTCTTCATCAGGACAAAAATGATGTTAAATTGTCAGGTTAGTTGACATGGCAGAGTAGCAACGTCTTTTATTTAATATTTATTTATTAATAATGTGTTGAGCTACCATTTGATTGTAGAAATTTTTACATGTTATTTGGGGGTATTCTATTATAGATTTTCGACCTCGAGGACCCTGTGCTAATCTGACAATTTAAAATCAATTTTGTCTTGATGAAGAGTGCGATCTGCACTCGAAACGTTGGTAAAATATAAGACTATTTTTTCGCTTTGGCTGCCCATATAATACATCCTCATATTATAATATCCAGCCATCAAGAAACAACAATTTATTTAAATAAATATCTCTAAACCTCTTAATAAGTCTAAATGGCCGAAAAGACTTGAAAAAATCTGGTGTGATTGGCGCACAGCACACAACTTTCTCTTACCTTCGGTAATCGAAAGTTGTGTTCTGTGCTTGTCACACCCAGATTCATTTTGTGTCGACATGTATTTAGTATCCGACCATAGGGTACGATTGAATTCATGATGTAAAATTTATAAGTATGGGAAAATATTTATATTTTGATACCATGGCAACCATTTCTCCTATCTTTTCTATGGAGTACAAGAGTAAAGTGGTCTTCAGAAGATTTCAATCACAAATGAGAATATACATTTATAGAGAATCTAAAAAATAATTTGATTTTTTAGTTTGAAAATCTGGTGGACAATAGCCACACACACAACTTTCTCCTTTACCTTCGGTAATCGAAAGTTGTGTACTGTGCTTATCACACCAGATTTTTTGTGTCGACATGTATTTAGTTCCCGGCAGTAGGGAATATTTGAATTCACAAGGGGAGTGCATAGCCTTGATAACACCGATTTGAACGAAAATTTTTTTATGTGTAGTACTTGATGAAAAACGAATTTTGTTAAAGCCAGAGAACGCGCTTCATAACGGTTCGTCTAAAAAAAATGTTAAAGATTTTGCCTGCATGCCTTAAGCCGTTACTAACAATAACATTTACAAATGTCGCGATGGCTAGATCGGTAGGGCGCATTCTTTGTAAACAAAAATCCCGAGTTCGAATCTCTTCTTGTGCAACTATTTTTTTTTTTTTGTGTAATTTATTTTTTTTTTCTTTTGTTTCAGAATATTTTTTAATATTAATAAATAAATAATAAGTTTTTTTTAATTAATGGCATTTAATTTTCAACATGTTCCATATATTTAAAGAAAGTTCGAATGCTTTCTGTCAAAAATATATAAATATTAAGCTATAAGAAATATATTAATACTAGCCGCGCGGTTCGCCTTCGGCGAACCTTGAGCCAGGGGGCTTCGCCCCCTGGACCCCCAAGCTCGCCTACCGGCGAGCTTTGCTCGCCTTCGGCGAGCAATTGCCCGCCTTCGGCGGGCAAGTTTCTTGCACGGCCATCGTTGAAACCCTGAAATTCCCGGAGCGTAAACCTTCTTAATTCGTGGCCAACCCTCAACATCGATGCCTCGTTTCTTCTTTAGCGCAAAAAACAAACTGATATCTCTACCCGTTTAAAAGTCATTATAAAATTAAAAAAAAAAAAACTCCAAAATGAGAATTCAGTGCTTTTAAAATTAGAATTTGAAGCTTCGTAAATAAGGCCAAGGCAATAAATGTAATGTATCAGACAAATTATAACTTTTTTGGAATTAATAAAAAAAAAAAAGTTGAGATTTAGGTAAATTGAAAAATCCTAAATTTCGTAAAAATGGGGAAGGGAGGGTGGTTCGGTTAAAACCACAGGTTAAAACTAAAACCGGTTACACCAGATTTTTTGTTTCAGGATATTTTTTCTTTTTTATTTAATTTAAATCCTAAGGCCCGAGGTCACTAAATAACTTTACATCCCTTGAAAGATATTTATTCAAGAAACTTAAATCGAAAAAATCATGTTGATGTATTATTTAAATTGATATCTTTTATCGTTTAAAACATAGTTTCTCAAACTTATTTTGCTGACTGTCCCTTTTTTTAAATTTTTTTAATTTTTTATTTTCACATCTGTAAACGAAGATTTACTTCAATTACAGAAAGAGAGAGGAGAGATTGGCAATGTTTGAAAATTTTCACGGCAAGTGGGATCTGAATTGGGTGGGCAACTCTAGATTCGTAACCCGCAGTTGATCCGATTAGACATGAGCCTCCTATAGTTTTAGTAATCTTCAAAAGACATAAATTTATGACATAACTAATGAGAAAATTAAAGGAATTTTTTCGATTTTAAGGAGTTTGATAATATCAGGTTCTATTTGAGTAAAATACAACGAAAAGTCGCCGCGTTCAGTAACTTGAAGCCAATTTATCTTTTAAGTTATCAACATTTCTACAATACTATATAAATCCACGTGATAAAAATGAATGCAATACCTGTAATAACAAAAATTACACGATATTAATTTTTAATTTACTTTAGTACGTGATTAGCGAGTATTTTTTTTTTATCTGCCCACGCGATTTCTGCACCATCTCAATGCCACATAATTTTCTCTGGGTCATGTACGGCCCCCTGAAAGTCTGAAACGCCCTCAGGAGGGAGGGGCGTTATCGCCTATGTTGAGAGCCTATGGTTTAAAAGATGTTAAAGGAAATATAATAGTATTATTCTAAAATTTTATAAAATTTAAATTTCTTCAAAAAAAATTATTAAATCTCACAAATAGATTATGTGTATTAAAATTATATAAATTCTAATAATATTAAATAAATTAGGGGTTTTAATTTGTTTTGGCGGGTGGGAGGATAGGGGTGGGGCCATGAATTTCGAAAATTCGCTTCTTAAATGACGCCTACGCAATAAAAGTAATCTACATGCCAAATTTCAACTTTATAGGTATTATAGTTTAGGCTGGGCGTTGTCATCACTTAGTAAGTCAGTCAGTCAGTCACAAGTCTCTTTATATATATAGAGATGGAGAAGAGAAGAAAAGTGTTGGGAAAAAAATGCATTTTTTACAAAAATGATGAATTGTGGTACTTAGCGACCGAATTTCAAAAAACAACCCCAAAATTAATTTTATGAGATGGGGGGGGGGGAGATAGGGGGGGGCTTTAACGTAGAAAGCATATTGATATCTCATTTCAGTTAAAAGTTGAAAAATCCGAATTTTTCACAAAAATAGAGATTTGGGGTACTTAGGGGCCGAATTTCAAAAAACCCCGAAATTAGTTTTTAGGGGTTCATTTAGGGGGGCTTTTAGCGTAGAAAGCATATTGATATCTCATTTCAGTTAAAAGTTGAAAAATCCGAATTTTTCACAAAAATAGAGATTTGGGGTACTTAGGGGCCGAATTTCAAAAAACCCCGAAATTAGTTTTTAGGGGTTCATTTAGGGGGCTTTTAGCGTAGAAAGCATATTGATATCTCATTTCAGTAAAAAGTTCTAAAAATCCGAATTTTTTACAAAAATGGCGATTTGGGGTACTTTAGGGCCGAATTTCAAAAAACCCTGAAACAACGAATTTAGATATTCTTCTAAGGAAGGTTTTAGCGAAGAGAGCAAATTGATATCTCATCTCGTTTAAGAGTTATTAAAGAAATAGTAAAATCAAAATTTTACCCAAAAATGTCGATTTGGGGGTCTTAAAATCGGAATTTCGAAAATTCGCTTCTTAAATGACGCCTACGCAATAAAAGTAATCTACATGCCAAATTTCAACTTTATAGGTATTATAGTTTAGGCTGGGCGTTGTCATCACTTAGTAAGTCAGTCAGTCAGTCAGTCAGTTAGTCACAAGTCTCTTTATATATATAGAGATGGAGAAGAGAAGAAAAGTGTTGGGAAAAAAATGCATTTTTTACAAAAATGATGAATTGTGGTACTTAGCGACCGAATTTCAAAAAACAACCCCAAAATTAATTTTATGAGATGGGGGGGGGAGATAGGGGGGGGCTTTAACGTAGAAAGCATATTGATATCTCATTTCAGTTAAAAGTTGAAAAATCCGAATTTTTCACAAAAATAGAGATTTGGGGTACTTAGGGGCCGAATTTCAAAAAACCCCGAAATTAGTTTTTAGGGGTTCATTTAGGGGGCTTTTAGCGTAGAAAGCATATTGATATCTCATTTCAGTAAAAAGTTCTAAAAATCCGAATTTTTTACAAAAATGGCGATTTGGGGTACTTTAGGGCCGAATTTCAAAAAACCCTGAAACAACGAATTTAGATATTCTTCTAAGGAAGGTTTTAGCGAAGAGAGCAAATTAATATCTCATCTCGTTTAAGAGTTATTAAAGAAATAGTAAAATCAAAATTTTACCCAAAAATGTCGATTTGGGGGTCTTAAAATCGGAATTTCGAAAATTCGCTTCTTAAATGACGCCTACGCAATAAAAGTAATCTACATGCCAAATTTCAACTTTATAGGTATTATAGTTTAGGCTGGGCGTTGTCATCACTTAGTAAGTCAGTCAGTCAGTCAGTTAGTCACAAGTCTCTTTATATATATAGAGATGGAGAAGAGAAGAAAAGTGTTGGGAAAAAAATGCATTTTTTACAAAAATGATGAATTGTGGTACTTAGCGACCGAATTTCAAAAAACAACCCCAAAATTAATTTTATGAGATGGGGGGGGTGGAGATAGGGGGGGGGGCTTTAACGTAGAAAGCATATTGATATCTCATTTCAGTTAAAAGTTGAAAAATCCGAATTTTTCACAAAAATAGAGATTTGGGGTACTTAGGGGCCGAATTTCAAAAACCCCAAATGTTTTTAGTTTTTGCTTTTACGTAAAACTATTGATATCTCATTTCAGTTAAAAGTTGAAAAATCCAATTTTTCACAAAAATAGAATTTGGGGTACTTAGGGGCCGAATTTCAAAAAACCCCGAAATTAGTTTTTAGGGGTTCATTTAGGGGGCTTTTAGCGTAGAAAGCATATTGATATCTCATTTCAGTAAAAAGTTCTAAAAATCCGAATTTTTTACAAAAATGGCGATTTGGGGTACTTTAGGGCCGAATTTCAAAAAACCCTGAAACAACGAATTTAGATATTCTTCTAAGGAAGGTTTTAGCGAAGAGAGCAAATTAATATCTCATCTCGTTTAAGAGTTATTAAAGAAATAGTAAAATCAAAATTTTACCCAAAAATGTCGATTTGGGGGTCTTAAAATCGGAATTTCGAAAATTCGCTTCTTAAATGACGCCTACGCAATAAAAGTAATCTACATGCCAAATTTCAACTTTATAGGTATTATAGTTTAGGCTGGGCGTTGTCATCACTTAGTAAGTCAGTCAGTCAGTCAGTCAGTTAGTCACAAGTCTCTTTATATATATAGAGATGGAGAAAAGAAGAAAAGTGTTGGGAAAAAAATGCATTTTTTACAAAAATGATGAATTGTGGTACTTAGCGACCGAATTTCAAAAAACAACCCCAAAATTAATTTTATGAGATGGGGGGGGGGGAGATAGGGGGGGGGCTTTAACGTAGAAAGCATATTGATATCTCATTTCAGTTAAAAGTTGAAAAATCCGAATTTTTCACAAAAATAGAGATTTGGGGTACTTAGGGGCCGAATTTCAAAAAACCCCGAAATTAGTTTTTAGGGGTTCATTTAGGGGGGCTTTTAGCGTAGAAAGCATATTGATATCTCATTTCAGTAAAAAGTTCTAAAAATCCGAATTTTTTACAAAAATGGCGATTTGGGGTACTTTAGGGCCGAATTTCAAAAAACCCTGAAACAACGAATTTAGATATTCTTCTAAGGAAGGTTTTAGCGAAGAGAGCAAATTAATATCTCATCTCGTTTAAGAGTTATTAAAGAAATAGTAAAATCAAAATTTTACCCAAAAATGTCGATTTGGGGGTCTTAAAATCGGAATTTCGAAAATTCGCTTCTTAAATGACGCCTACGCAATAAAAGTAATCTACATGCCAAATTTCAACTTTATAGGTATTATAGTTTAGGCTGGGCGTTGTCATCACTTAGTAAGTCAGTCAGTCAGTCAGTCAGTAAGTCTCTTTATATATATAGAGATGGAGAAAAGAAGAAAAGTGTTGGGAAAAAAATGCATTTTTTACAAAAATGATGAATTGTGGTACTTAGCGACCGAATTTCAAAAAACAACCCCAAAATTAATTTTATGAGATGGGGGGGGGGGAGATAGGGGGGGGGGCTTTAACGTAGAAAGCATATTGATATCTCATTTCAGTTAAAAGTTGAAAAATCCGAATTTTTCACAAAAATAGAGATTTGGGGTACTTAGGGGCCGAATTTCAAAAAACCCCGAAATTAGTTTTTAGGGGTTCATTTAGGGGGGCTTTTAGCGTAGAAAGCATATTGATATCTCATTTCAGTTAAAAGTTGAAAAATCCGAATTTTTCACAAAAATAGAGATTTGGGGTACTTAGGGGCCGAATTTCAAAAAACCCCGAAATTAGTTTTTAGGGGTTCATTTAGGGGGGCTTTTAGCGTAGAAAGCATATTGATATCTCATTTCAGTAAAAAGTTCTAAAAATCCGAATTTTTTACAAAAATGGCGATTTGGGGTACTTTAGGGCCGAATTTCAAAAAACCCTGAAACAACGAATTTAGATATTCTTCTAAGGAAGGTTTTAGCGAAGAGAGCAAATTAATATCTCATCTCGTTTAAGAGTTATTAAAGAAATAGTAAAATCAAAATTTTACCCAAAAATGTCGATTTGGGGGTCTTAAAATCGGAATTTCGAAAATTCGCTTCTTAAATGACGCCTACGCAATAAAAGTAATCTACATGCCAAATTTCAACTTTATAGGTATTATAGTTTAGGCTGGGCGTTGTCATCACTTAGTAAGTCAGTCAGTCAGTCAGTCAGTTAGTCACAAGTCTCTTTATATATATAGAGATGGAGAAAAGAAGAAAAGTGTTGGGAAAAAAATGCATTTTTTACAAAAATGATGAATTGTGGTACTTAGCGACCGAATTTCAAAAAACAACCCCAAAATTAATTTTATGAGATGGGGGGGGGAGATAGGGGGGGGGCTTTAACGTAGAAAGCATATTGATATCTCATTTCAGTTAAAAGTTGAAAAATCCGAATTTTTCACAAAAATAGAGATTTGGGGTACTTAGGGGCCATTTCAAAAACCCCATTGTTTTGGGGCTTGGGGGCTTTTACGTAGAAGCTTATATCTCTTTTTAAAACCAATTTTCCAATAGATTTGGGGCTTAGGGGCCGAATTTCAAAAAACCCCGAAATTAGTTTTTAGGGGTTCATTTAGGGCGGCTTTTAGCGTAGAAAGCATATTGATATCTCATTTCAGTAAAAAGTTCTAAAAATCCGAATTTTTTACAAAAATGGCGATTTGGGGTACTTTAGGGCCGAATTTCAAAAAACCCTGAAACAACGAATTTAGATATTCTTCTAAGGAAGGTTTTAGCGAAGAGAGCAAATTAATATCTCATCTCGTTTAAGAGTTATTAAAGAAATAGTAAAATCAAAATTTTACCCAAAAATGTCGATTTGGGGGTCTTAAAATCGGAATTTCGAAAATTCGCTTCTTAAATGACGCCTACGCAATAAAAGTAATCTACATGCCAAATTTCAACTTTATAGGTATTATAGTTTAGGCTGGGCGTTGTCATCACTTAGTAAGTCAGTCAGTCAGTCAGTCAGTTAGTCACAAGTCTCTTTATATATATAGAGATGGAGAAGAGAAGAAAAGTGTTGGGAAAAAAATGCATTTTTTACAAAAATGATGAATTGTGGTACTTAGCGACCGAATTTCAAAAAACAACCCCAAAATTAATTTTATGAGATGGGGGGGGGAGATAGGGGGGGGGGCTTTAACGTAGAAAGCATATTGATATCTCATTTCAGTTAAAAGTTGAAAAATCCGAATTTTTCACAAAAATAGAGATTTGGGGTACTTAGGGGCCGAATTTCAAAAAACCCCGAAATTAGTTTTTAGGGGTTCATTTAGGGCGGCTTTTAGCGTAGAAAGCATATTGATATCTCATTTCAGTAAAAAGTTCTAAAAATCCGAATTTTTTACAAAAATGGCGATTTGGGGTACTTTAGGGCCGAATTTCAAAAAACCCTGAAACAACGAATTTAGATATTCTTCTAAGGAAGGTTTTAGCGAAGAGAGCAAATTAATATCTCATCTCGTTTAAGAGTTATTAAAGAAATAGTAAAATCAAAATTTTACCCAAAAATGTCGATTTGGGGGTCTTAAAATCGGAATTTCGAAAATTCGCTTCTTAAATGACGCCTACGCAATAAAAGTAATCTACATGCCAAATTTCAACTTTATAGGTATTATAGTTTAGGCTGGGCGTTGTCATCACTTAGTAAGTCAGTCAGTCAGTCATTCAAGTCTCTTTATATATATAGAGATGGAGAAGAGAAGAAAAGTGTTGGGAAAAAAATGCATTTTTTACAAAAATGATGAATTGTGGTACTTAGCGACCGAATTTCAAAAAACAACCCCAAAATTAATTTTATGA
>JAKCPI010008448.1:0-13027 GCA_023213315.1 Euborellia annulipes | reverse complement strand
AGGTTCTAGCTATCAGGTGGGATTTAATTGTGGCGCTCTCTGTACCTATAGTTTTTTCGCTGGATGGATCTCTCCAGCAACACTATTTATTTATGCTTTCCGCACTTAACATCAATACTTTACAGAGAAAATTAAAAAAAAAAAAAATGGACTCAAAGAAAAACTTCATTGATTTACTTTATTAATTAACGAAATAATCTTTTAATGGATAAAAACATCTCAATTATTTATTATTAATTATTTTAATTTTGCTTCCATTTAATCAATTTTTCAAAGAAAGTAAATTAAAAATTTTAAAATATCATTAAATGTCATTAATGTTGAAAAATGGTAAAACTGTTTTAGAAATTCTCTCATTTTATTTTTTTGTCATTTGCATCAATTTAATATTAGCTAAGTTGACGAGTGGCTAACCAATAGAATTGAAGCAAATGAAGGCTAGTACTGTTTTCATCCTTGGTCACATGGAGAGGCCATGTGACATTAATGACATGGCTGCCGTTACCAAGCCCATATTGACAAGGCCCTATTGCAATTACTCTAACGGAGATACATATTGAGGACGCAGAAAGCGCTGAAAGTCAACGCCATTATACAAATTAAAGCAAATCAAATGTAAATAATTCATATTTATAATTTAAATTAGTACTAAATGCAATTCTGTAGGTAGAAGACAAATCGGACAAACGACTCTTGTCTCGCGGTCGCACTACACACAACTACAAATTCATTAAATTTATTTGATTTGTTGGTTTAAAAAGAAGTATGAAAGCCATAAAAAAATCATAGATAGGATTGAATTCCAGTTTATCAAAATAATTTAAAATTTATCTTCCAAATGTTATACCGAAAAAATATTTGTTTCGTTTTTTGAATGAAATTCATTAGAGATCTGCCCAATACAGGCGTGTCATTTGGATTGCCTAAATCTGTGCGTTAGCCTCAATACATGACGATGAGCAGGGCCGGATCTAGGGGGGCGGTGGGTGCACGTGCCCCGGGCGGCAGATATCGGGGGCGGCAAATTTTGCGTCTCCAAAAAAGGTAAAATATTTTTCGGACGGAAAATTTGGTTCCGCGAAAAAAAAAAATTTTCGCAGAGAAATTTTAAGGAGGACGGCAAATTAAATTTTGCCCCCCTAAAAAATCTCTAGTTCCGGCCCCACGACGATGAGGGTACAAGTTAACATTTGACCTAGCCCAGAAGGCATATAAGGGGCGGAATGCGAGGGGAGGGTAAAAAGGAGATAATTACCTCCCCCCCCCCGAGATTTGAGAAAAATATTTTTTTTTGTGAATAAAATTGTATTTTTATGCCAGATTTTAAAAATTAATACTTAAAAATTTTATTTGTAGCCCTATATATATTCCCCTATTACATATTGCCTTTTAATTTACCGAAAGTAGGAAAAAAGTGTTTTTTGTACGACCTGTCCATCATCCCCCCAGAAACTTACGCTGGATCCGCTCTTGACGGTAACATGACTCACACATGCAGCATGAAGGTATTGTACTCAAGAGTGAACCACATAATTATATGCAACTGTTAAATCTCCTAAAGAAAATTGCAACGGTAGTATGTATGAAAAATTTTCCGGTCCGAGTAGCTTAAAAATTTGGAAAATTTTATTTACCAAAAAATAAGATCAGAATTTTCTTTAATATTTTTGCGTTTTTTTGTCCCTCAATTTTTCTAAAAAAAGTCTCAACTTCTCCCTCGAGTAGCATTTCAAAAATTATGAGGGGATCTTTATATACCCTATAATATAAATTATTGTAGACCTTTGTGTAGCGAAAAGTAGAATTTCAGATAGAGAAATTATCCAGATAAATATACAAGGCTATTAGACATTTAGATTAATAGAAAATTAGGAAATTGTAAGAGAAATAATTGACCAAACACGAAATGGAGTTTTTCTTATCAAAGCAGGTCTTCATGAAAAATTTTAATAAAAAATAAAAGATATTTTTTTTAAATTTTGCATGAAGAACCTGCTTTGATAAGAAGTAAACTTCCACATGGTGTTGGTCATTTAGAAATAATTTTTAATAAAAAATAGACTAATTAAAATGATAAGAAAATTAATAAATGATTAGTAAATTAAAAATAGCACTATTATCAAAAATTCCTAAGCAATAGAAAAAATATCAGCCAGCAAATAAGCTTATTAATATTAATAATTAAGAAAAGTTTAAAATAAAATAAAGAAGATTAGAGCAAAAAGTATTTGAATTGCTATTTCATATTAGTAATCTGTCCGATGATTTTATTTAAGCCATTTGGATACCAGATGGCTTAAATAGAAATGCCTGAACCCCCCAATAGATATTTTCAATACAACGGTTATCGTCAAAGTCTTATATGGCCTGAGTTGCCGAGAAGACTGTGTGGATGTGTGTGAGTGTAGAGTGAATGAGAAAAAAAAAAGATATTAGTAATCTGCAAAAATTTATTGAAAGAATTGTGCCAATGAACGTTATTAGCTGTCAAGAGTTTATTATCCGGAGTTGAGTAAAGTTTATTTTTACCTATGTTAATTTCAAATTTAAATGAGAATTTTCACTTTTCATTTGTAATAATTATTATGTGAAAAAATTTCACTTAAAAGGAAGGAAATTTATTTTTGAGCATAATTCACTATTAGTAATAAAAAACTTATTTAACAAAGTCAAGGTTTCGCATGGTTGATATAATAAAGTAATTGGCTGAGCTTATTATGGTTGATATTAAATAGTCCTAGGTATGGAACTTGGCATTGACTTCAGAAAATTTAATGTGTTAATGAATTACTATTGAAGAGAAAAAAAAAAAACTAATTTCAATATTTATTTAATTAAATAACTTAGACATTTTTTTAGTTGGTATTAAGTAAAAAAAACTCTTGGTATACAAGGCCAGCACGCTAATCCCTACACCAAGCTCGAGGTGCAAAACGAAAGTTATATAAAATTTTTCTAAAAATTATTTTGAAAACTTTTCATTTGATATATTTTATACATTCAGTGGCGAACCTAGAGGGGGAGGGGGGATATGGTGCGGTCCACACCGGGCGGCACATATTTTGGGGCGGCATTTTTAATTGTAGTTGTAAAAAACAACTTGTTCACTTTATAAGTTTAATATTCGATTTACACGAATTATGAATTACTATAATCGAATATATTATACAAAAAAAGAAAAGATAAATTTTATTTAATGTGTCGGAATTAAAGGTTATTTGTTTAGGTTACTAATTGAACAGTAGCGTATTCAGGTGGGGGCGAAGGGGGGCGCTTGCCCCCTCTTCGCCCCAGGCTCATCAAGCTTTTGGCGCCCCTCGCGCATCCGGATTTCCGGCTTTTTCCCAAAATCTCCGGATATTTTTTTTGAAATTTCATAATAAAATCATTTTATATCACAAATCCGGAGAAAAATTACAAAAAAAAAAAAAAAACAAGATCGAACGAGATTCGAATACTACAAAAAAAAAAAGGTTGAACGAAAAACGGCGCCCCAGTTGAGCTTCGCCCCCCTCCGCCCTCGAAGGCTAGTTACGCCGCTGTAGTTGAAGAGATTTTAAGTGTGAACTTCAAATGATGTAGTCTACAATTGTGACCAGGCATTTATACAAAAAAAAACTTCGGGTAGCCGATTTTAAATTTTTATGGTTTAAAAATTTGACTATTTAAGACGTGGGCATGAGCCTTCATGGATGAGAGAGTCAATGATGGACAAAAAATATTAGTCCTTAAATAAAATTTGATTCCAAATCTCATAAGAAGCTATCGATTTCGAAAAAAAACAATCCTTAAAGTTAAAGAAAAATAAACATGAATTTGAAATTAATTGCCTACCAATCATTTGAAATAAATAGGAGGGTGGATCTAAATGACCTTAAACAAATTTAAAAAAAATAATGTGAAATTATAAACTACCAAAACAATTTATTAACTTCATTGGACCAAAAAGCGACAGAAGCATCAACAAATAATAAGAGTTTAAAGAAACAGCAGTTAAGACTCTAAAAACTTAATTTGCTTCCTATCTCTCAATTTAAACGGACTAATGGATTTTTTTGTAGTAATTAATTAAATAAACCAAAAATAAATATTTCAATAGGAATGTAATTCTTTTAAAAGAATTCTAATGGGATTCAAGCAACAGAGAGAGGGCGGTTAAGAGAAATATTCGTTCTTGGATATTTTTTGAAAGTGGGCGCAAGGTCTTCTTCACATACTTGCCATCCTTGGACTATGCATATGTTCTTCTTAATTTTTCCTCTAAATATTCGATTATTTATTGCTTAAGGTGTCATCATAACAAAGTGTTTAAGAATAAATAAGGAACCAAGCATACTTATAATTAAACATGTGAATTTGCCATTAACACTTTCAACATCAAATTCTTTATTAAAATTTAGGTTAATTTCAACTAGTGTCAAAACAATATATCTATTGTTTTGGCTAATTTTTATTTTATATGATTACCACCCTCCCTCCGCATGGGAATGCGTGCCGATGATTAGACCTTTTACGTAATGGTAAAAAAAATAATAAATACATGGATATATATTAACTCACCGAAAAGATAGCGGGATCTTTTTTCATGCTGGTTGTTGTCGATTCTCAGGAGTGCGGAGGTTCCGAGGTGCGATGTCGAATGTCCCGAAATTGATGAGAGATGATAAAACTGCAAAGTGTTTGGGAGGTTGCTTTCGCGGTCGAGGGTTCGAACCGGACTGGCGGCCGGCTCAAGAAAGAACCTCTTTCCCCGCATTAAACTCTCCTTCGGATGGTCCTCTCACTTGCTAACCCGATATTGTTACGAAAGAGAAGGTGATGTCCTCCTGGCTACAGCACATCTTGTCCTTACGTCATCGGGTAACATACCACGGAAGGGTGGCGTCTCCCCAGTTTGAGGGACGAATCCTTCTGCAAAAAAAAAAAAGAAAAATCCGATTGATCAATAGGTCACAAATCCATGGTAATAATAGATGATGATTTCGCAGGTGAATTATTTTTCAATTGGGAGGAGATTCTTCTTTGTTCTCACGAAAGTGCATCTGATAATTTTTTTTTTATTCAAATCCTTATATGTAGGGATGGGATTTCAAAACCGGATCTAAATATTTTTTTTTTATTTGAAAAAAAAAAAAAAATTAATGGCTAAAGGAAATAAAAATTTTTTATGCTTGTTCCATTAGAAAATTATTTAAAATAATTGGCTGCCATGGATAAGTGTTATCGTAATTAATTTACAGTTTTAATCCGTTGATATCTAAATGCTCTTAGATATCAAAGGAAGATATAAGGGTAATGAGATCCAACATTGATATATGGACCCTGTTATGCATTAGTGTGTCAAGCGCCAGCTACCTAGATTTGAGAAAATTAACATTAAAGTTTTTTGTTTTGATTAGATTAAATATAATTTTTTTTTTTTTTTTGTCAATTATGAAAGTAACAATAAAAATAAATTTTTTTAGGACATATTTCATAAAAAAATACTATTAATTATAGCATTTGAAACAATAATCCGTGCTTAACTCAATTTTTAATTTTTTGGCGCTTGACACACTAATGCGTAGCAGGGTCCATATAATGTATTTAAAATAATTGGCATACAATGAGTGTGGAGATTGGCGGAAAAGCTCAAGGTACCTGTATATGTATGAGATAGTGTCTGTGTGTATATACCTATAGTATACATATTTCCATTAAAGTACTGGTAATTGTTCCTTATATACAAAATAATTGATTTTTCGGGATTTTATATTAATAGAGTATGAGCAAATTATTTTATTAAATGGCCAACGTCCCCTAAACTCTAGGCATCCCAATAGGCTGCTCGGCTCGTATGGTGAAGCAGCCCTCCCCTCGGGTCTAACATAGGTTTTATTTTTTTAGTTAGCGAATTTATTTTCAAGTTTGTTAATTAAGAGAAATCACAAGTTCAAATAAGCAGTGACAAAGCTAACTATAAAAGGGCAAATTTCAAAAAGGTGTCTTTAATTTGTATTTACTTACTGGGTATATTAAAAGCTCCAAACAACAGAATTCGATGAGTAGATACCAATAGATGATAATGTTGCACTCTTAAGCCAAAATGTTTCCTTCATTTGAATTATTTAAACAAAATGAAAAAAGAACGCCAAGAAAAGTCATCTGAAAAATATGAAATTTGAATTAGTTTAGCTTATTTTATTTTAATATCAATAACTATTGTATATGAAATTTACTTATAATCCGAAAACCGTAAGATTTTTTTTGGGCCTCCTCCTCCCCTCATAGCCCACCAATCCTCACCAAAATGTATTTACCTAAAAAAAAAAGTAAAAAATTAGTTTCACTATTTTGATTTTATCACTTATTGAAAATTTACTTACTTTTTTTGCATTAAAAATTAATCTTGAAGACTTCTTTTTTTTATGTGCACTCACAATACGTATTTATAATAAAATATAGACTATTAAAAATATATTTAAAAAAAAAAAGAATAATTCATTTAAAAAAAAATGAGCTCACGTTTGTAAGAAATTTAATATAAAAATGCAGCAAAAATTATCAAATTTGATCACCCATCATAAGCTCAAATAAACAGTGGTGTACCATATCATATCAGTGAGAATGAACGTAATTTTTTGGATTACGAGTAAACGAGAGACCAGGGGGCTTCCAGAAAGAGATCCTACCTAGCCTAATTAAAAATACGAACGAATTGTAATTGCATATACCCGGTCCCCACCATCAGATCGGCGGGGCCCTCGGGCCTGTCCCTGGCCTTAAGGGTATGCGTTATTTACATCCAGGCTAACCCTGGAAAAACGTCATCCCTCCCTGAATCTCGTTTACTCATAGAGCCACCTCAAAGATACAAAAACATACCAGACTCCCTTTGAGTCATAAAAAGACCTCTTTTCGCAAACACAAGAACACTTGAGAACCTGGGCCTCAATCTTTCAATCAGTTCTGACCGCATCTTCTTATGAATCGTTCATGGAAATCAACGAGAATACAATTTATTTTACCTCTCTGTTGGATCCTAAATACAAATACTATCAAGAGACCCTAACAAAACGAACTGGCTAACGATTAGAGAAGGCACCAGAAGCTAATAACAACGACGAATCTCCAAAAGAGGCATAAATTGTACAATATTCTCTTTGATTTCGACACTAATAACTTCATGCGGAGAAGCTGCAAGTATATAAAATCCCTCTCGTTGGCATGGTGCATCCCTCCCTCCCCCTCTATATTTAAACTATTAAACTGCAAATTAAGGTGTGAAAATGAATTTACAATTTATAGATCGAAAAGTGAATATATTTAAATTTGTTTTCGTATATGAATCACACCTTAAGTTCTAGGTACCAAGTTGATGATGTCCCTCGGTGCAGGAGAGAGAGGCATCCTCTCCCCCCGACGCAGGTGGGGAGGAAATCTAATCTAATTTTTAATAAAATTTAAAAAAATCAAGTTAAATTTTTAGCAAAAAATATTTATAAAAATGTATATCAAATTTTTGAAAACTTTTTTAATGAAATCCAAAATTAATTAAGAAATTAGAAATGAAAATTTTAAAATGCAAATTAATTAAAAGTGAAAATTATTTAATTTATAATTTATTCATTAAAACGATTATTTCTGAAAATTATCTATTTAAAAAAAATGAATTATTGATTGATTTTAAAAGAGCTAATTCTATTTGGGGTCAGCTGAAAAAAACAACATCCTAAAAAAAGCTAATCTAATCTACCCCTTTAATATCCTTGCACCATGCTTTAATACCTTTGTTCTGTTGACCCTCAGGAATCTGTAACAAAAAAGAAAAAAGTGAAATTAGAATAAGATCATTTATATATTTTTGGATTTATGTGTGTATGCTTAGAGCAGTGATTCCCAACCGGTGAGGCCGGCACGCTAGAGTGCCGAGTGATTGACTAAGGGGTGCCGCGAGATATTAAAATAAACCAAAAAATATTAAAGTTTACTGTATTATGATGTACTTTACTTATTATATAATATTTCAATTAAACTTAATTTTTATTTAATTTAAGTAAGGGTGCCCTTAGTGTGTAATGTTATTCCCAAATTAAAAAAGATGCTGTGCTACCACTCACACCATATTTTTTATAATATTTAGATGCATTTGTGTAAGTGTGAAGGGGTGGAAGGGATGTACAGGGTTTTTCATTCATGCCATGGAGTTCAAAAGGTTGGGAAACTGGCTTAGAGAATAAAATATTCACCTCCTGAGGGGTTGACGGTCGCTCGAAGCTCCTTGCCACTCGTAGAGCTGATCCATCGAAGCTCCCTGCACTCGTAGAGCTGATCCAGTTGAACGTTGAACACTGAACACTGAGCACTGAACACTTAACACTAATCACAATTGCACTGGAGAAACACAAGCCTGCAAAAGAAAAATTGTTTAAGAATCTATCCTTTAGAGTTCTAGCAATATGGTGAAAAAAAATTTTTTTTGTTACTGTGCGTATGGGTTTTTCAATAAATCTACATTTCTGAAACTCTCGTAGGTTAAACTAGCTGCGGTAGGGTTGCCTTCGGCAACCCTACCCCGCCAGGCCCTGGCGGGCGGCGTCTCGGGATATGACTAAGAGTTGTCCAGATAAATGTATTTTAATTAATTATGAAAAAGAGTTTTTATTTTTTATTTTAAATATTTGATTAATATATTTTTCAATTATTTACACCCTAAGGAAGCGTAATTTTAAATTTTATTAAAAACGAATGAAAAATAAATTTCAGGGGGGGGGGGCAGGGGGTGATTGAACTTTCTGATGTCTAAAATACCATTTTTCAATTATTTACACCCTAAGAAAGCAACATTTTAAATTTTATTAAAATCGAATGAAAAATAAATTTCAGGGGGGAGTCAGGGGGGTGATTGAACTTTCTGATGTCTAAAATACCATTTTTCAATTATTTACACCCTAAGAAAGCAACATTTTAAATTTTATTAAAATCGAATGAAAAATAAATTTCAGGGGGGGTGCAGGGGGGTGATTGAACTTTCTGATGTCTAAAATACCATTTTTCAATTATTTACACCCTAAGAAAGCGTCATTTTAAATTTTATTAAAATCGAATGAAAAATAAATTTCAGGGGGGTCAGGGGGGTGATTGAACTTTCTGACGTCTAAAATACCATTTTTCAATTATTTACACCCTAAGAAAGCGTCATTTTAAATTTTATTAAAATCGAATGAAAAATAAATTTCAGGGGGGGTCAGGGGGGTGATTGAACTTTCTGATGTCTAAAATACCATTTTTCAATTATTTACACCCTAAGAAAGCGTCATTTTAAATTTTATTAAAATCGAATGAAAAATAAAAAAAATAAAATTTTAGGGGGGGGGGGGTGGGGGCGCAGAGCGGAAAAAATCTTTTCAAATGTCGAATTGTTAGGGGGAGGAAGAGTTTTTATTTTTCATTTTAAAGATTTGATAAATATATTTTTCATAAAGCGAGTTAGATCCTGTTTTCCAATGCTTTGCTATGGGGTAATTGATAACCCCCAAAAAGGGGGTTCCCTACCCCTAATTCGATATAATGATAGCCTAAAACCACCCCGGAAAATTCCCTACCCATTAAAAAAAACTCCATGAAAATCGGTCCAGTAGTTTCGGAGTCTATGCGTTACAAACAGACAGACAGACAGACAGACAGACAGACAGACAGACAGACAGACAGACAGACAGAGATTGTCTTTTATATAATATATATAGATATAGATATAGATATAGATGAGCAAAATAAAAAAAATTAAAATAATAAATCTTTTAAGAAATAATATATAGGCCTATTCTTAGGTAAATATAAGAAAGTATTAAACAAGGAGTAAGCTTACTAATATTAAGTTTCAATTAGTATAAGAATTAAAAAATAATTGTAACAAAACTATCAATTACTTAAGATAAGATGCTATGCTACCACTCACACCATATTTTTTATAATTTTTAGATGCATTTGTGTGAAAGTGTGAAGAGGTGGAAGGGATGTACAGGGTTTTTCATTAAGAGCGACGCATTTTGTTTTGTTTTGTTTTTTTTTTTTTACGCACATTTTGTCGAACGGCGCCGATATTTTTTTTTTTTCTTCACTTCGAGAATTACTTTGTTGCACAGGCACTGGGACATTATGCAATGCATAAGTTGTTTCGAATTTTTGCACTAAACGTTCAATAGTCCTTCTTGTTGGACGGTTTTGTCGACCGAAAATTGGCAAAGCCCGCGTCGCGAGAGAACGTGAATTTTTATAAAAAAAAGTTGAATAATTTGCAAACATTGTTGAAGTGTGTATCTCTCCATAGACCAGTGGTTTCCAAACTTTATGTTACCACGCCTCCCTTAAAAATAATTAATCTTATGACGCCTCCCCCTCCCTCATTTTATAAAATAATAAAAAACAAAAATTTTTAATGCTAAAAAATATAAATATATATAAAAATATTTTTTTTATTAATTCTTATTTATATTAAAACTAGCAATCATTTGGAAAATTGATCCTGGGGGCCAATATTCGCGCCTCACAGCTTAGAAAACGCTGGCATAAGGGTATTTTATGGCTGGTGGAATTCGTATAATATCAGGAATGAAAGTTAGAAAAAACAAAGCCAGAATTTTTTCTTTAAAAATATATTTTAATAGCTGAAGTTTCGGCCTTGGTCAGTCATCCTAGGATGACCACTAACAGCTCTGAGGATGGCTTTGAACAAAGCCGAAACGTCAGATTTTAAAACATATTTTTAAAGATTTTTCTAATTTTCATTCCTGAAGAAAAATATTTTTCTCAAATTTTATTTTCACGCCCTAGGGGGTGCCTAACTTAAATATAAAATTTCCACCTCCTAGCTCAATTCCTTCATGTTTTAAATTGAACCCAAACAGACACACAGAAAACCACTTTTTTGGATTCAAGGGACCTCAGAACGTGTATATCCATCAAAATCTCGATACCGAATTTTTGACATAAATCCAATACTTTCTCTCTATATATATGTATATTAACTTATACATATAGGTAAGAGAAAGTAAAAATTCCGAATTGAGATTAGTTCTCTAATATAAAAAGATGCGGTAACTCACCCCAGTAAAATTCTAAGTGGACTAATTATATCTTACTTTTCTAACTAATGAAAAAAATCCCTACAAAATTCTGCAAGGGGTTCGATGGGTTCCTAAATTACCCAGTGTTATTATTGTCTGTTTATGAGAGTTTCGAAATCTTCAAAAAATTAATTCCGCCCCAGTAATACGAAATTTTAAAAAGTATTAAAAAACATTAATATTTTTATGCATTATAGGGGATGGGGCATTAACCCCCCTGGTTAATGCCTTCATACCTCCCCTCCTTTAAGGAAATGCGAGCCTTCACCGCGAAATTACTCTCAAAATAATTTGAATACATTTATAAATAATTATTTTAATTTTTATTTTATTTTAATTTTCAACCCTTAATCCACCCCTGTGTAAAAGTGAGTATGAATGAGAAAGTGTTTTTTTAAAAAAAGTAAAAAAATAAATAAATAAATAAAAAAATAAAAAACTAATTTTTTTTCAATGGCACCTCCACTCCCCCTCCCCCTTTCAACAGCTTATATTCTCCCTCTACCCTTAGTGAAATACAAAATATTTAATTTCATATTCAAAAGAATCGTTTTTCGTAGTCAAATTATTTGTTTCTATCAATTTTTTTTTTTCAACGATAAAATGCATAATAATTACCTATAATAAGACTCTCAAGAGGGTGTGTTGGCTGACGGTGAGGTCAGGGTGGGTTACACTATATTAATTATTCACTTTGATTCACTTTAAACACAAAAAAGAGAGCAGCGCCTGCATCCCGGCAACGCACTCGACTCGATTGAACGGGAGATTCGTCTCTTTGTTTGTATAGGAATAAATTGATGAAAATAACAATTCCCTTTTATTAAAAGTAAAAAAATACCTTTTGCTCTAATCTAACTATATTTAGAGCCGGAAAAGAATGTCAACAAGTGATTTGGAATATTCCAAGGCCTTTCTTAAATAATCAACCCTTCATCCCCCCCCCCCTAATCAAAATAATAATCAACGCTATTTTTTGAATGTTTTCTATTTATTTGTTGGCTTCAATTTAGCTAAAATAAATTTAAAAAACATTTTTTTCAATAATGCAACCCCTAATCCAATCTTTTTTTTTTTTTTTTTTTTTTTTTTTTAAACACTCACACATTTTTACTTTCTCTTACCTATGTATATGTAATATATATAGAGAGAGAAAGTATTGGATTCATGTCAAAAATTCGATGTCGAGATTTTGATGGATCTTCACGTTTTGAGGTCCTGAATCCAAAAAGGTGTTTTTCGCGACATGGTCTGTGTGTGTGTGTGTGTGTGTGTGTGTGTGTGTGTGTGTGTGTGTGTGTGTGTGTGTGTGTGTGTGTGTGTGTGTGTGTGTGTGTGTGTGTGTGTGTGTGTGTGTGTCGGTGTGTGTGTCTGTGTTTACTTTAAGCATGAAGGAATTGAGCTATGAGGCTGAAATTTTATATATAAGTTAAACACCCCCGGGACCGGAAAAATAAGCTTTTAATCAAAATCGGCCAAAGAGTACTAGTACTTTACTGATGCACTTTTTCAGTTTTTTTTCGAGTTTTTCTCAAAAATTCGCTCCAAAAAATTTTGATTAAAATTCAAAAATCAATTATTTTTAGATGCTCTTTCAAATTTATATTCTCGTTTTGCCCTCAAAATTGTTTGAAGCACACTTTACTCTTGTGCTTCATAGGAAAGATAGGAGGAAATGGTTGTCGTGGTTACAAAATATAAATATTTTCCCATACTTATAAATTTTACATCTGAATTCAAATATTCCCTACTGCCGGGAACTAAATAAAGGGTCGACACAGAAAAATCTGATGTGACAAGCAAAGGACACAACTTTTCGATTACCGAAAGTAAGGAGAAAGTTGTTAAAAGCTAGTGCCAGTCACACCAGATTTACTATTTATAAAACTACACGTAGCAATCATTTGGGAAATTGATCTTGG
>JAKCPI010008446.1:0-21293 GCA_023213315.1 Euborellia annulipes | reverse complement strand
TTTCGGATCATAGATTGAGCCAATTTATAAAAAATAGAAAAACCAGAAAAAGTAGGGATGGGGGGGTCCTAACGCTACTGTTTCTATATAAATAACATTTTTGTAAAAAGTGAATTCAATGTGTCAATAAAAAAAAGCATCCACAGAGATAGGTGTAATCAAGTCAATCTCGCAATCGCCCAAAATAATTAGATAAGTGAAAAAAAAAAAAAAATATTCTGCTCGCAACGCTAATACGAACGAATTCGATATCTATATAGAGAGTATACTAGAGTATATTGCGTGGTGGTTTAATAATGCAAACTTGATTTGCCAATACGACGAGAAACGGTGTTAAATTTATCAAATGTTTGTACAATTTACACTTTGTCTGGGTGGGTGGTTTGTTTATTCGATGGCACACCAGACGGTAATGAAATTTTTACAGAATCCACATCTATATAATCAAAGGCAGAAAAAAATATAGCAGAGGGAAAATAAACAATAAAAAATCTGGTGTGACTGGTCTCTTACAGTCGGTAATCGAAAGTTGTGTTCTGTGCTTGTCACACCACAATTTTCGTGTAGAGTTATATTTAGTTTCCACCGATCTATTAAAATTCAAGATGTAAACTAGCCGCGCCGCCCTCCTACGGCGTCTATCCAGTGGGGCAAAGAATACATAGATATTTCTCTATACATTTCCTATGGGAGAAATCGAAACTTTAGGAATTAATAACTCAAAAAGTTGAAGGAATTTCGGGACCCGAGTATTTTTCCTGGACTCTCTACATTACGTCCTCTATAAGACTGCAAAATTTCGTTTCAAAATTTCAACGGGAAGTTGGTCAAACAGAGCGTGACAGACGGACGGACACTCCGCAATTATATATATATATAGTATATTATATATAAACATGGGTAAATATTTATATTTTTAATTGAGGTGTATAGAGCTGATAATACAATTTATTTAAGGTTCTGGAAATCCTAAGTGATGCAACGCAGCTAGTCGTTTTTTCAATTTTTATTTAAACATAAAGTGCCAGGGCCAACGTTTCGGCCACATATAGGACCATCATCAGGGCCAAGCCATTGTCAATTTAGTGAGTTTACTCACTCTCAGTCCATAGTAAAACACTATATCAAACAATTTTGGAAGCATTGGATTTGTTGTATTATTAATAATTTCTTTAGCCAATATGACCAAGAGGATCAATAAATTGACAATGGCTTGGTCCTGATGATGGTCCGAAACGTTGGCCCTGGCACTTTATGTTTAAATAAAAATTGAAAAAAACAACTAGCTGCGTTGCTCATTTGGGATTTCCTGGACCTTAAATAATTATATTTAAAAAAAAAAAAAAAAAAAAAAAATATTTTGTTACAATGGCAACCATTTCTACTCATCTTTCCTATAAAGTTCAAAAGTAAAGTGTGCTTCAAACAATTTTCAGAAAAATGAGAATATACATTTTAAAGAGCATCTAAAAAATAAATGATTTTTGAATTTTAATCAAAATCGTTGGAGCGAATTTTGAGAAATCGAAAAAAAAAACTGAAAAAGTGCATCTGTAAAGTAATAATACACTGTAAAAAATTTTTGTAATTTTACAATTGTTTAGGAAGCATATTTCCTATACAAAAACATACTAAATTTAGTAAGTATTTGCAAATACCATTTACAAATGTATTGTAATTTTTGGAAACCGTTTGAAAATTAGAGTGCAATTGTGTGGTAATTTTAGAATTCCTAAACTGCTTTCGAAAAAATACAATTTTTAACGAAAATTATTATACAATGTATGTAAAATTACAATACATACTCTATTTTTTGAAGAAAATTGTAATTTTAAAATGTTTTTTTGTTGTAAATATTTGTAAATTTAGTAGATAAATGCATAGTAGGTATCATTTACAAGGGAAATTTGTAAATTTAGTAATCCAAAACACAGTAAAATTAAGATTTTTTTTTTACAGTGTACTCTTTGGCCGATTTTGTTCAAGTTCTTGAGATATTTTGTTCACAGTCATGACAGACCATGTCGCGAAAACCACTTTTTTGGATTCAGGGGACCTCACAACGTGTATACCCATCAAAATCTCGACATCGTTTTACACCTTTTCTCTCTATATATTAACATATATATAAGAGGTAAGAGAAAGTAAAGTTTGTCCCAGATACATTTTTATTCTATTAATAAATTAACGTTATCATTTAGTTTAAAAAGAAGATAACCTATATATTTAGTTGACAATAAATTTGCCTCTTTCTCCCTTTTAATATTTGTGGTTGTCCAGGGACAAATGCTTTGCTTCCGGGAGAGATTTAATCCCAGAGAGAGGACGCAGACGCAAGCAACTTCTCCAGATTGCTCTCCAGCGACTCCAGCAGCCATTGATTATTTATAACACAAACACAAACACGCATCTCTTGCTAGATATTAAAACTTGGCATCAACTCTTGTTATTAAATATACAAAAAAAGGATACAATATATTGTTATAATAACAAAATTGTGAATTTTTAGAGACAATTTCTCGCTTAATTAGTTTAAAAAAAAAAGTTTCTCCAATCAGTGGGATAGATATTAAGTAGCAGAAGGATACATTGTACAGACAGAAGGATTTATGAGACCGAAAAACTATTTTTACTACTAATAGAGTTGCGATGTTTTGTCGAATGAGGAAAGCGAAGGCAGACAGACAGACAACAACAACAACATATGGCGAGTTTCAGGAAACATAATCCCTGATGAGAGGGACACTCACTCACTCAGGATGTTAAAATAAAAATGTCGTTCGCTACTGAGTCAGAACGAGACGCCCTAATTAAGGACTGATACTAAATTAAAAAAAAATCTGGTGTGACCGATCGCACAGCACACATCTTTCTCTTACCTTCGATAATCGAAAGTTGTGTTCGGTGCTTGTCACTCTATATTCTAGTGGCAAAGCCCGCCTTTGGGGGATTATCGCTTAGCCAGTGGGCTGCACTCCCTGGACCCCCTTGCTCGCCTTTGGCGGCTTACCCCACAGCCCTAATCCTATATCTGGGAAGCTGGGACTCAGAGCTACTAACTTCCTCCCTAATTTCCAAGCCAACTTCCCATTTTGAAGAAATTTGATTACTACGTTACTCCCTAGATGTGTACAAATAGATTTATTGAAAATTGAGGATTTCTCTAGAAAATATACATTTCTCCAATTTGATTTTTATTTATATAGATTATTTTAACGTTTAATTTTTAATGAATTTTTTTGTAACCTTTCCAGGACTCTCCTAAACTCAAACAAAAAAATTTACACTATATTTAGTTTTCGCCGATATTTTAGGCTGGACGCACACGGTCGATTTTTAATCGATCGATAGTTTAGTCGAGGGATATAAAATGCATAAATTCAATGTAGGTGCACTAGTGCAGATCAACTCGATTTTTTAATGCATTTGAATCCAGCCTTAGAATTCAAGATGTAATTTTTTTTTTTTTTTTTTTTTTAAACATTCACACTTTTTTCTCATTCACAATTCGGCAACTTAGACCATATAAGACTTGACGATAACCGTTATTTCATGAAAATATCTATTAGGGATCCAGGCATTCTTATTTAAGCCATTTGGTATCCAAATGGCTTAAATAAAATTATCGGACTGCATGGGGTCCGAACCCGCGACGCTTGGTATACGAGGTTAGCACGCTAACCTCTACACCAAACCCCGAGGGCTCAAGATGTAAATAAAAATTGTAAACATGGGAAAATATTTATATTTTGTTACCATGGCAACCATTTCTCCTATCATATAAAAACAAAATAAAGAACACTGTACAAACACAATAACTATTAAGAACATTATATAAGAAAAGTATTTAAGAAGAACATCCTAAAAGAACATAATAGTCACAAATATTTTTTATTAAAATGCATTCCACTAGAGAGTAAACAAATCTAATAAGTGTCACTTTGAGTGGACAGTAGCCTACAAATTGAACTTGTCATTTGTCATCGGTGTAATGATGTGGCCGAGTGAGTTGTACTTTGAACCAGAACAACGCCAATTAATACCACTTTCGAGGGTGGAGGGGGTTGTAAGTTTCCCGGGACAAGAACGCTGACCCGGAACATCCCTCGCCTTTTGCGTTCGGGTCTATTAAATGCAAAAAAAAAAAAGACGTTTGACCTTCTTTCAAATATAGACCTCGAGGAGTTATTAAATTTACAATTCAATTATGGGAAAAATTTAAATAATAACAAAACTATTTGGCCGTGATTTTTTTGCATTTTATTAGGTGTGATATTTTTTTTTTTTTTAACAAGTATTATTTTAAGATTTAAATTAAATAGGCCATCAGATCAATTGAACGCTAATTTAAAAGCAAGCGTATTATAAATAATGAATATAATTATTAACCGGTTTAACAAAATTTATCTTTTCAAGTGTAATTAATTTCTAGAACGAGAAGCAATTCATCAGTTAATTTATATTCATATCTAATGAAAAGTAGTATGGGAAATTTTTAATCTAAGTATGTTAAAAAATTTGGTGTGACTAAGCTGACGAGTATATAGAAGGTGTTCTTTAGAGGTTAGTTCAGTTACATTGTAAAAAAAGACTTTGTTGATTGTGTAGAAAGCAAATTATATAAACGATTTAGTAAGTCTTTGCAAAAACCATTTACAAATTTATTGTAATTTTCGAAAAACATTTGAAAATTAGAGTGCAATTGTATGGTAATTTTAGAGTTCACAAACTATTTTCGAAAAAATACAATTTTTAACAAAAATTACAATACATAGGCAGGGGCGGCGCGTCCACTAGGCGAACTAGGCGGTCGCCTAGGGCGGCAACCTGGAGAGGGCGGCAAAAAGGGGAAAAAAAAATTTTGGTTCCACAAGCGGCACCCGAAAAAAGTTTCGTTCCGCGGGCGGCAAAAATTTATCGTCTCGAAAAAAAAGGCAAAAAATTTTTTTCGGGCTGAAAAAAATTTTAGTTCCGCGCAAGAGAAAATGTTCCGCGGGCGGCAAATTTTGGTTTCCGCGGGTGGCAAAAATTTAGTGTCTCTAAGTGGCAAAAATTTAGTGTCTCTAAAAAAAGGTAAAATATTTTTCCGGAAGAGCGCAAGAGAAAATGTTCCGCGGGCGGCGCACGGGAAAAAATTGGTTCCGCGAAAAAAAAAAAAAAATTTCGCAGAAAAATTTTTGAGATCAGGGTAAATTTTAAGGAGGGGGGCGGCAATTTAAATTTTTAGTTTTTTTTTTTTGGGGGGGGGGCGGAAAAAAATATCTTGCCTAGGGCGGCAGAATAGCTTGCGCCGGCCCTGTACATAGGGCCTACTCTATTTTTCAAAGAGAATTGTAATTTTAAAATGTTTGTTTTATTGTAAATATTTGAACGTATAATAGTAGATAAATGCATAGTAGTTATCAATTCAAAGGGGAATTTGTAAATTTAGTATTACAAAACAGACAAAAATTAAGATTTTTTTTTACAGTGAAAATCGAAGCAAGCGCACAGTACTTGAAAAAGACCGCAGAATAAATTTTAAACTTTCGACTGTTGGTTCTCGTTGAAACATTTTGTAAATTAAAATTAAATATACAAATTGAACACTAGGTTATTTGTTTCAAAGGTTTTATTAATTAAAAAATTAACACTTGATACGTATTTCGACAATTCCTTGTCATCATCAGAAGTGATTACATTCTAATACTTCTGATGATGACAAGGAATTGTCGAAATACGTATCAAGTGTTAATTTTTTAATTAATAAAACCTTTGAAACAAATAACCTAGTGTTTAATTTGTATATTTAATTTTAATTTGCGGAATAAGTAGTCGAAATATTCTACAGGATTTATACGTTTAATAAATAAAATAGGTCAACATAATTTTGGGGTAGGGATATTTTGAGGTATTCTTAGGTATTGGGTAGCCCTGATTCCAAAAAGTCATATCAGTTTTGCTCCATCGCCTCTAGTTTTATTAGAGATATAGAGAAAATTATAGAAAATGTGCCCTAAAAGAGCTCTAATTTTGTTTAAGGTGTTGTCCCGTAAAAATATGAACATTTTTAGTTGTAATATATAGAAATATAAAATTTCAGTACACGATTGTAGGTGGTTTCGTGGTGAAAAAATTGTCTAAAAGTTTAGAAAAATCGATTTTTTTTTTTTTTTTTTTAATTTGGACACCCCTAAAACAATTTTTACCATTACTGAATGAAAACAATTTACTATTCTATATCAGCCATTTGCAAACATCCCTAAAAATGAATTATAAATTCAGAATTTTTAATTATGGGGGGGGACCTGGCAACAGAGAAGAACAACAGTCGACACAATCGTTGCGGTTAAGTGATGCCAAGCGCGGTGAAAGCTCGGGATTGGTGACCCAGAGCAATCAGTGTGTGTGTGGAACGTCCCCCGGTAGCCAGCAATAATATGTATTTAACCACTTATATAATAAAGTTATACCCCTAAATGACCTCAGTTGCCAAAAAGGATTAAAAAAAAAATATGTAAAATTTCAAAAACAATAATTGAAAATAAACTTAAGCGCCCCGAACATTACAACCGATTTAAATTACAAAATAAGTAAGTACAGTACTCTCTATTTTTATTAAGTTTTTTTTTTGCACCAAAACTAATGTTTATAAATACACCAATTTGAAACAGTCCAAGCAATGTTGCTGGCTCTAAGTGTAGATAATATGGGAATCCCGGAATTAAACGTTGAATAATTTATTCTAAATAAATATATAAGCTTATATTATTAATCAACTCATTTATTTAACATAACATATGAATCTATCACTTAAATAAATTTTAAGCCTGGTTTTGACGTTAAAAAAAAAAAACTGGGAATATGTTCATAATTTATTTAAGCCGATCTTTTTAATCAAAGTGAGAACAAAAAACAACATTGGAATTGATTTTACATTTTTAAAACTGAAGATAATGGTAATCCCATGCAAATAAAATCGGAGAGTTTGACTTCTAAAACGCAAAAAGCGAGAATTGTTTATTTCCAAAGGGAATTAATTAAAAGAACAAGTAGTTGGGATGGATATCATGAACCAGATAAGAATATGCGTAATTCATGAAATTCTAAAGGAATATCAAAACAAAAATTTGATTAAAAGTAAACAAACATGTCGCTTTTATAAATATTTGAATATAAAATTAAATTCACTTTTAATTTATTAAAGTGAAACTTTTATTTGATCGACTCAAATTTTTTCGTTCTTCTATCAGCATGTCGCGTTACAACCCGTGACGTCAAAGGCCGTGACGCTACAAGCCATGACGTCACAAGCCGTGACGACAAAAATAGGAAAGTTGAAATTTAATATATATGACAAATTATAAAAAAAATAATTGTGAGATTTAATTATTCAATTTTTAAATTGATAAAATATAATTTTTAAAATATAATTTAAAATGATTCAAATCTTCAATTACTAAATATTGTTCTCAGTTTTTAACATCCCCTCTTTTGATTTCCCATTTTCCAATTATTAAGTTAAGATTAAAAACGCGATTTTAATACCCTTAATTGAATAATTTTCTGAAAATTTTCAATTAAACGCTTACGATCGGAAAAAAAGTTTCACTTGCATCGTGGTTTCATTAAACCACATAATGTTATTTTTAATTTTTCATTATTAAGAAAGCCGGGTTCGAGCAAGCTGGCAGGGGGTTCAGAGAAGTAGTTAAGTGCCAACATCCAAAAAAAGTTTCCCTCCAACTCCAAATTGTTCTATGCCCTCCCTGTAGAATTTAATAAAAAGTTACACTATTTTGAGCGGCAGGGGGGCGGAAAATGGTGAAATGTCGGTTTTTTGAAAATATCTCGTAAACTATGCGGTTTACAGCAAAAATTAATCTATACAAAAATACTCTAAATTAGATTACAAACAAAAATGGTTTAGTACTTAATCACGCTAAAGTGAACGGTTCTGGAGATATAGAGGGGTAAAAATGGCGTCTGTACTTACTCTTACCTATATATTTTTATACAGTATTGGATTCATGTCAAAAATTTGATCTCGAGATTTTGATGGATATAATGGTCCTCTGAATAAAAAAAAGTGGATTTCGCAAAATGGTTGTCTGTATGTCTGTGTGTGTGTGAACAATGTAACTCAAGAACGAAAAGAGCCAGGAGATTGACACTTCATATTTAAGTTAGCCACCGTCCTGAGACGTGCCATGAAGCTTTTGAACAAAATAGCACAAAAAGTACTAGTACTTTACTGATGCACTTTTTCTGCTTTTTTCGATTTTCTTAAAATTGGCTTTAACAAGTGTGATTAAAATTCATAAATCAACTATTTTTTAGATGCTCTTTAAAATGTATATTCTCATTTTGCTCTCAAAATTATTTGAAGACCACTTCACTCTTGTAGTTCATATGTGAAATTTTTCTCTTCTCCTTTCATATGAATTACAAGAGTAAAGTGATCTCCAAACAATGTTGAGAGCAAAATGAAAATATACATTTTAAAGAGAAGCTAAAAAATAGTTGATTTATGAATTTTAATCAAACTTGTTAAAGCCAATTTTAAGAAAATCGAAAAAAACAGAAAAAGTGCATCAGTAAAGTACTAGTACTTTTTGTGCTATTTAGTTTAAAAGCTTCTTGTCACGTGCCAGGGAGGTGACTAACTTAAATATAAAGTGTCAATCTCCTGGCTCTTTTCGTTCTTGAGTTACATTGTTCACACACACACACACAGACATACAGACAGACCATTTTGCGAAATCCACTTTTTTGATTCAGAGGACTTCAAAACATTATATCTATCAAAATCTCGAGATCGAATTTTTGACATGAATCCAATACTCTATAAAAAATATATAGGTAAGAGTAAGTACAGACGCCATTTTTACCCCTCTATATCTCCTGAACCGTTCACTTTAGCGTGATTAGGTACTAAACCATTTTTGTTTGTAATCTAATTTAGAGTATTTTTGTATAGATTAATTTTTGCTGTAAACCGCATAGTTTACGAGATATTTGCAAAAAACCGACATTTCACCATTTTCCGCCCCCTGCGGCTCAAAATAGTGAAACTTTTTATTAAATACTACGGGGAGGGGATAGAACAATTTGGAGTTAAAGGGTGTTGGGGGTTGTCCGTTTTTGGAGTTAATTGCACTGTACTAGTGTAGCGGGCGCCGCGGCTAGATGATTGGATAAAAAAATTAATGAACTATTTAATAACTATTATTTATTTATTCCCTTTTGAAAATAAATAAATTGCCTGCTCTCTTTCTCTTAATGGCGGTCTTCTGCTAACATGAAAAATTCAAAATAGAGTTTAACTGAAATACTTTTTCATGAGGTAGAGCCTTAAAGGATGGTTTATTTATTCTAGTAAGGAACAAGCCCTAGGGGGATTGGACATTGAAGACAAGGGCGAAGGGCGTAGAGAGCAACTCCCTTGATATCAGAAACCAACATCACAAGACAAAAACACATAGAAAGGGAGGAGGGGGGGGAGGACAAGAACAGTATTCATCATTTCAGATGTAGGGGAGACAAAAAAATAATAATATAAACTCTCTATAAAAAAATATTATGCCAAATTTAATCAAGTGGAATTTTTTTTTTTAATAAATTACTAAAATTTTGTGCCCCCGGGTTTGGTGTAGTAAGTAGCGCGCTTACCTCCTATACCAAACGTCGCGGGTTCGGACCCCAGGCAGTCCGATGATTTTATTTAAGCCATTTGGATACCAGATGGCTTAAATAGAAATGCCTCAACCCCTAATAGATATATTCTCTACAACGGTTATCGTTAAAGTCTTATATGGCCTAAGTTGCCGAAAAGACTGTGTGAATGTGTGTGTGAATGTGAGTGTGAATGAGAAAAAAAGTGTGAATAGTTTAGAAAATCTGGTGGGACTGGCGCACAGCACACAACTTTCTCTTACCTTCGGTAATCGAAAGTTGTGTTCTGTGCTTGTCACACCAGATTTTTCGTGTCGACATATATTTAGTTCCCGACAGTACGGAACATATGAATTCAGATGTAAAATTTATAAGTATGGGAAAATATTTATATTTTGTTACCATGGCAACCATTTCTCCTATCTTCCCTATGAAATACAAGAGTAAAGTGGTCTTCAGAAGATTTCAATTGCAAAATGAGAATATACATTTTAAAGAGCATCTAAAAAATAATTGATTTTTGAATTTAAAAAAAAATCGTTGGAGCAAATTTTGAGAAAATCGAAAAAAACTGAAAAAGTACATCAGTAAAGTACTAGTACTCTTTGGCCGATTTTGATTAAAAGCTTATTTTCCGGTCCCGGGAGATGTTTAACTTAAATATAAAATTTCAACCTCGTAGCTCAATTCCTTCATGCTTAAAATTGAACACACACACACCCACCCACACACCCACACACCCACACACAGACAGACCATGTCGCGAAAACCACTTTTTTGGATTCAGGGGACCTCAAAACGTGAAGATCCATCAAAATCTCGACATCGAATTTTTGACATCAATCCAATACTTTCTCTCTATATACGTATATATTACATATATACATAGGTAAGAGAAAGTAAAAAGAACTAAAATTTGTTTTAACCGGGTAAGCTAAAAATCTGGTGGGACTGGTCGCGCAGCACAGAACTTTCTCTTACATTCGGTAATTGAAAGTTGCGTTCTTTGCCACACCAGATTGTTACCATGGTCTCCTATCTTTCCTATGAAGTACAAGTGTGCTTCAAAAGATTTCAATATAATACATTTTAAAAGGCATCTAAAAAATAATAGATTTATGAATTATAATCAAAATCGTTGGTTGAAAAACGAAAAACAACTAAAAAAGTACATCAGCAAGTATCAGTATTCTTTAGTGAATTTTTATTGAAAAACCTCGTGTGACGTCATGTGGGGGGTATCTAAATTAAATATAAATTTTCAGCCTCATTGCTCATTTCCTTCATACTTTATTTTGAACACAGACAGATGTGATGTTGATAACAAAACGTGTATTTCCATCAAAATCACGACATCAAATTTTTGACATGAATATAAATAAAATCCTCTTTCTTTATAAATTATTATAACAGCAAAGTCACTTTTCTATTCTGTCCTCAATTAAGTTTCCTAGTTTCCAGCTCATTTCTGACCTTTAGCATTTATTAATTTTTGATACTAATAAAAAATAAAATAGTTGGTATTCTTTTATTTTTAAGTCTTTTTCAGCATTTAGATTTAATGAATAGTTGATAGATAAATTTTATCACTATATTTATAAATAACTGTTACTGTATGAAGTCTTATACGGCCTAAGTTGCCGAAAAGACTGTTGCATGTGTGTGTGTGTGTGTGTGTGTGTGTGTGTGTGTGTGGGAGAGGGAAAAAAACTGTGAATGTCTAAAAAAAAAATTATAAGAATTTCCAATAAAACAGACAAAGAAAAACTGAAATGGAAAGATTCAAATTTTAGAATTTAGCGTTAATAACAAAAATTTCGACATTTTTGTCTTTGTTTTATTTAAATTGTAATTATTTATTAAAATGATATGGATTTGTGTTAAATTTACTTAGAAATGGATAAGATCTTTGATATTTAATGGACCGAAACTCCTCAAACCTCAATGATTTTTTGGGAAGGTTGCAGGAAGGGAAAAACAAAAAATACATTTTTACTTTCTCTTACCTATGTATATATGTAATATATATATAGAGAGAAAGTATTGGATTCATGTCAAAAATTCGATGTCGAGATTTTGATGGATCTTCACGTTTTGAGGTCCCCTGAGTCCAAAAAAGTGGTTTTTCGCGACATGGTCTGTCTGTGTGTGTATGTGTCTGTGTGTCTGTGTGTGTGTGTGTGTGTGTGTGTGTGTGTTCAATTTTAAGCATGAAGGAATTGAGCTAGGAGGTTGAAATTTTATGTTTAAGTTAAACACCCCCCGGGACCGGAAAAAATAAGTTTTTAATCAAAATCGGCCAAAGTGTACTAGTACTTTACTGATGTACTTTTTCAGTTTTTTTCGATTTTCTCAAAATTCGCTCTAACGATTTTGATTAAAATTCAAAAATCAATTATTTTTAGATGCTCTTTCAAATGTATATTCTCGTTTTGCCCTCAAAATTGTTTGAAGACCACTTTTACTCTTGTACTTCATAGAGAAGATAGGAGAAATGGTTGCCATGGTAACAAAATATAAATATTTTCCCATACTTATAAATTTTACATCTGAATTCAAATATTCCCTACTGCCGGGAACTAAATGCGTGTCGACACGAAAAATCTGGTGTGACAAGCACAGAACACAACTTTCGATTACCGAAGGTAAGAGAAAGTTGTGTGCTGTGCGCCAGTCACACCAGATTTTTTTTTTTTTATTTTCCCAAATGAGTTTTTTTTTTTTTTTTTTTTTTTTTAAACATTCACACTTTTTTCTCATTCACACTCACACTCACACACACATTCACACGGTCTTTTCGGCAACTCAGGCCATTTAAGACTTTAAACGATATCCGTTATTGATAATATACACATATTAGGGGGTCCAGGCATTCTTATTTAAGCCATTTGGTATCCAAATGGCTTAAATAAAATCATCGGACTAAATGAGTTTATTTCTTAATATTTCGAAGTCACAAGGGCTCTTCTTCTTCAGAGGAAGCTCATTTTACACTCCGCTAACATTACAATAACAGCCAAGGGTTTTTGCATCCAAGAAAGCCATTTGACTTCGATAACTCTTGTGAGCAATCTTGTCACATATGTCTGTAATGCTGACTCTGAAGAAGAGCCCTTGTGCCTTCGAAATATTAGGAATTAAAACTCATTTGGGAAAATAAAAAAAATTTATTTTTTAAAAGAATATCAGCTATGAAATATTTCGTTTATTAAGGCTTCTAATGCTGACGTTTCGGTCTTGGCCAAGACCATCTTCAGAGCTATAACAACACAGAGTATTTTATTTGTGGAATTTTACAATCTTATGACCAGCGGCGTAACTAACCTTTGAGGGAGGTGGGGGCGAAGCTCAACTGGGGCGCCGTTTTTCGTTCGACCTTTTTGTTTTTGTTTTTTTAGTATTTGAATCTTGTTTGAGCTTTTTTTGTAATTTTTCTCCGGATTTCTGATATAAAATGAATTTATTATGAAATTTAAAAAAAAGCCGGATGCTCGAGGGGCGCCAAAAGCTTGATGCGCCTGGGGCGGGGGGCGCCCCCTCGCCCCACGCTACTGATTATGACGTAGTGTAAATCAGAGGAATATAGGCATACAATCAAATATTCATGTAGTGAACATAAACCTGCATGGTAATTATAGATTCCTCTGATTTACACTACGTCATAATATTGTAAAATACCACAAATATAGTTATGAAGATGGTCTTGACCAAGACCGAAACGTCAGCATAGAGGCCTTAATAAACGAAATATTCATAGCTGCTTCTTTATACGCTAACGACTATTCAGCTATAAAATCAACATCTTGTAATTTATTTTTTGTTTTTCCCTTCCTATACCCTTGCCGAAAGACCAGCGAGTTTCGGACCATAATTCTCTTGGAATCACTCATTAAGCTTCATGATATTTAACGTTTATTAAATTACAGGTTGATTAGAATAGCTCTTTTTAAGAAGAAACGTTTCTTTTTGACGCCCTTCTTTTCTTATTCTTCGAAGCCGATTTTCTATCCCCTTAGCCACGGATTACACAGCCATTTTTTGGCTTCATTTATTCTACAATCCATCTTTTATAACTAGAAACATTTTAACCTAGATGTGATCAAAAAGGTGCCAAGAATATAATATATTATCCAAACAAATTTCATCGTCCATTATTTTGAATGTAATATTTACCAAATCCATCATCTTATATAATGAAATATTCATAGATGATAATATATAATAACATCTTCTACAAGTCAATATTAATTCATCATAAATGAAATTCCAAAAAAAAAAAATGACGTCATAAGGGTGCTGAAATAAATTGATCTGATTCGATGCCAGGAAGGGGCAAAGTCGTTTGTCCGTTGGGACAATCGATATGTATGCAGAGAGACAGAGCTCGAACGGGGGATCCCTGACCCATTTTGACAGAAGAAGAACGCAATCGAACGATGGGAATATCAATTTATTTGTCAATAGAATCTTCAAAAAAAAAAAGAGATCGATAATAAGATGCTAATGGAGACATAGAATTTCAATAAAAAAAAAATAAAAAATAAAACATCCATTGGAGAGAGAACCGAGAAGTAAGGCTTTTTAAAAAAAAAAAAACGTTCTAGTACTTTATTGAAGTACTTATTCAGTTTTTTCCGATTTTCTCAAAATTGGTTCTAACGATTTTGATTAAAATTCAGAAATTAATTATTTTTTAACATAAACAATTTATAGCTGTTATATTAATAAGAGATAAGGTTATTTCTTTATTCGATTAATTCACACAGCTGACGTTTCGGTTCCGTGTTTGAACCATCCTCAGAGCTGGCGAAAATTATGAAAGTGTCATAGTACATAATACATACATAAATGTTTATGTACCTGGTCATCTCATACTGTGTATACATTTATTATATGGACCCTGTTATGCAATGGTGTGCCAAAGACCAGAAAATTCAAAATTGAGTTAAGCACGGAATATTGTTTCAAATGCTATAATTAATAGTATTTTTTATGAAATATGTCCTAAAAAAATTTATATTTAATGTTAGTTGCACAATTGACAAAAAAAATTATATACCGGTATAATCCAATGAAAACAAAAAACTTTAATTTTGATTTTCTTAAAACTCAATGTTTGGTCTTTGACACACCATTGCATAACAGGGTTCATATAAGAATTTGTTCAACAATGTATAAAATTCACTATGACACTTTCATAATGACTTTTCGCCAGCTCTGAGGATGGTTTAAACACGGAGCCGAAACTTCAAATGCGTGAACCAAACGAATAAAGAAATAACCCTGGCTCTCATTTCTCCCCTCTTATTAATGATTATTTTTTTAGATCCTCTTGAAAATGTATATTCTCATTTTGCTGTGAAAATTGTTTAAAGAACACTTTACTGATGTATTTAAGATTTTTCAAATTCATTTTACGCCTCTACCTTTCATAGAGCCAATGTTATATTCCCATATGGGGATTTGCATGTTAGTTTCGATTCAAAAGGGAGTCCCCTTGACTTTTTACTTTCTCTTACCTATATGTATATGTTAATATATAGAGAGAGAGTATTGGATTCATGTCAAAAATTCGATATCGAGATTTTGATGGATCTACACGTTTTGAGGTCCCCTGACTCCAAAAAAGTGGTTTTCGCGACATGGTATGTCTGTCTGTGGTGTATCCAATATAAGCATGAAGAAATTGAGCTATGTGGCTGAAATTTCATATATAAGTTAAACGCCCCCGGGAGCGTGAAAATAAGCTTTTAAACAAAATCGGCCAAAGAGTACTAATACTTTACTGATGTATTTTTTCACTGTTTTTCAATTTTCTCAAAATTCGCTCCAACGATTTTGATTAAAATTCAAAAATCGATTATTTTTTAGATGCTCTTGAAAATGTATATTCTCATTTTGTCATTGAAATCTTCTGAAGACCACTTTACTCTTGTACTCCATAGAAAAGATAAAAGAAATGGTTGTCATGGTAACAAAATATAAATATTTCGCTATACTTATAAATTTTACATCTTGAATTCTAATAAATCGGCGGAAACTAAATATATGTCGACACGAAAAATCTGGCGTGACAAGCAGAGAACACAACTTTCGATTACCGAAGATAAGAGAAAGTTGTGTGCTGTGCTTGCAGATTTTTTTTGCCCTTGGAGGTGGTTTTCGTGGTATCCTTAGCCTTAATTTTCGCACGAAATTGTAATTGAAATCAAGATCTCTAATTTTTTACAAGTATGAAGTCTCACGATCATCACGTTCTCATTGTATATAATAAAAAAAAAAAAAGAAATAAAAAAGTAACAGAAACACGAACGATATCAAAAAAAGTAAAATTGATTAGAATGCTATTTAGTCATCACTAAAAAAAAAAGATCAATTTGATAAACTGGTGGAGGCAGTCCAAATAAATAAAAGAAACTTTGTTTCTTCCTTATTCATACATTGCAACAAGAAATATCCTAAATTGGCAATAAAATTGCAAGCAAATGGGTCCAGGGGGAGCGCAGCCCCCAGGCTAGGCGGAAAGCCAGCCAAAGGCGGGCTTTGCGACTAGTTCTTTATAAAGTTTTATTGAATTATTATTTAAATTAAACACTTTTTTATTTAATCTGTAATTTTTTTTTTTTTTTGGTCCTCCTAAAGAAGCACAATGATAGCAAATACTTTGTTTCTCTTTAGAAATATGCAAATGAGTAATAAATTTGCCAGGCAGCAGCTATCGCGTTGTTTCTCTCCAAGGCATATGCCTCTTGTTTACTGTGTGACATACAACCTTTCTTTTAAAAAGAGCCCCCCGGAAGCAGGCAAATACAAGTGAGTTATAAACACTCTAGTCATGGTAAAAAATTATTCTGAAAACCTTTCCGCCAACTCTTTATCAGAATCACACATTAAGGTGCGGGGTCTCGGGGTGCTAATTTTGGGAGATTGCGGACACAATTTTGAAGCTATCGACCTCAAATTTTTTTTTAAATTAAAGCTATTTAAAATATCTACAACTTATAGAAGCCCTTTTTTTGATTTTCGAAAAAATAAATTTTTTTTTTAGATTAATCGCATTAAATAAAAGATATTTAAAAAAAATTCGTTCTATATCTTATAGATAATTAAATTAAGATTTAAACTTTCGACCGTTGGTTCTCGTTGAAACATTTTGTAAATTAAAAATTAAATATACAAATTAAACACTAGGTTATTTGTTTCAAAGGTTTTATTAATTAAAAATTAACACTTAATACGTATTTCGACAATTTCTTGTCATCATCAGAAGTGATTACATTCTAATACATGAAAGTAGATACAGCATATATTATATAAAAAAAAAAAAAAATTTATATGTTAATTTCCTTTTTATTGTATGTCTTTTAATTTTGTTATATTAATTAAGTTCATATTGAGTTATGTTGGCAACATATTCTTGTTACTTTGATGTATTGCAGTTGGTACCACTGCTTCTAGTGTATATATATAATATATGCTGTATCTACTTTCATGTATTAGAATGTAATCACTTCTGATGATGACAAGAAATTGTCGAAATACGTATTAAGTGTTAATTTTTAATTAATAAAACCTTTGAAACAAATAACCTAGTGTTTAATTTGTATATTTAATTTTAATTTAATAATTAAATTAGTAATCATTGGGTTAAAAAATAATTAATTTTTTACCCTTAATTGATTTCCTGGAATCATTTAAATGAAATGGAATAAATCTCTTGTTCCTTGGGAAAAAACTAACACCATCTCTTGCCGTCTAGAGAAACTAGCTACTGAATCGTCTTCTAACGGCTTTTCGAGACGCGCACCTTAACTTTATTATTTGGTAAGGATAGTGAATAGCAGCCAGGAAAAATCAAATCAGATCAATTTTTATCAGATTTTTCTTTATTTGATCGTGGACGTTTCAGCACGCCAGTCGCGCCCTTCCTCAGGACAATCAATCGTCAATACCTCCATCTGTATTTGTTGACGATTGAATGTCCTGAAGAAAGGCGCGACTGGCGCGCTGAAACGTCCACGATCAAATAAAGAAAAATCTGATAAAAATTGATTTTGTTTTTGTTTGATTTGAATTTTCCTGGCTGCTATCGGCTATCCTTATCAAGTTAAACAGCCATTTTCTCCAATCTTTGGAATTTATATAATAGGTTAAATAACGAAGGTCTGGCAAAAAGAGTTTGACAGTATACCTCATTCAATAACGAGTTCTTGTCACACTAGATTTTTTGGGACGGGATATAAATTTAGTTTCCGCAGGGATGTAATATTTTTTTTTTTTTTTTTTTTTATTTAGGGTAGAGCTACTCGGTCATCCCTCACAATACAATAAGTACATATAAATTTATAAAATATCAAAGCAATAAAAATACAATAATAATACAAAATTAAAGCAATAATACAAAAAAATCAGAACAATAATAATACAAAAATAAAAAATCTGGTGTGACTGTCGCACAGCACACAACTTTCTCTTACCTTCGGTAATCGAAAGTTGTGTACTGTGCTTGTCACAACAGATTTTTTGTGTCGACATATATTTAGTTTCCGCCAATATATTAGAATTTAAGATGTCAAATTTATAAACATGGAAACTATTTATATTTTGTTACCATGGCAACCATTTCTCCTATCTTTTCTATGAAGCACAAGAGTAAAGTGTGCTTCAAACAATTTTGAGGGCAAAACGAGAATATACATTTGAAAGAGCATCTAAAAAATAATTGATTTTTGAATTTTAATCAAAATCGTTAGAGCGAATTTTGAGAAAATTGAAAAAAACTGAAAAAGTACATCAGTAAAGTACTAGTACCCTTTGGCCGATTTTGATTAAAAGCTTATTTTTCCGGTCCCGGGGGCTGCCTAACTTAAATATAAAATTTCAACCTCCTAGCTCAATTCCTTCATGCTTAAAATTGAACACACACACACACACCCACCCACCCACACACACACAGACAGACCATGTCGCGAAAACCACTTTTTTGGATTCAGGGGACCTCAAAACGTGAAGATCCATCAAAATCTCGACATCGAATTTTTGACATGAATCCAATACTTTCTCTCTATATATATATTACATATATACATAGGTAAGAGAAAGTAAAAAAAATCAAAGCAATAATAATACAATAATACAACAAAATCAAAGAAATATGTAAAATCTATAAAAAATATATTTTATTGCCATGGTTTCCACTATGAAGTACAAGAGTAAAGTGTGCTTGAAACAATTTTGACACAAAAATGAGAATATACATTTTAAAGAGTAACTAAAAAATAAATGATTTTTTGAATTTTAATCAAAATCGTTAGAGCGAATTTTAAGAAAATCGAAAAAAAAAAAACTGGAATAGTGCATCAGTAAAGCACTAGTACTTTTAGGCTGATTTTGTTCAAAAGCTTCGTGACACGTCCAAAAGGGGTACTTAACTTAATTATAAAAATTTAAATTCCTTGCTCTTTTTATTTCTTGAGATATTTTGTTCACAGACACACAACAAAGTTTATCAAAAGACCTTTAAAACAAGATTTTAGTACATAAAATGAATTATTTAGTAAAACAAAACAATATCAATTCTGTGTTTATGCTAATAAGTCATAAATATCAATCTATGTCAGAGTATATAACTACATTATGTCTACATGGTTTGTATATGCATTTATTACTCCAATTAATATTTATCAACGGACAGGTATATGATGACGAATAGCTCAAAGTGAATTTATAGAGCAAATATTACTTCTCTAGAAGAAATCATATTTGTCCAAATTCTTTTCTTTTTTTTTTTTTCCTCTTTCAAAGACAATGAAATTTATAACTATTAAAAAAGTCAGGTCTGAAAAATAAATCATCAGGGGTGAGATGACAGCAGGGGGTTTGTTAGAAGAGAGTGGAAAAGGGAAGAAATTGATCATTATATTTTCAATTTAATACTTTCTCTTACCTATATATATGAATATTGGATTCATGTCAAAAATTGGATGTCGAAATTTTGATGTATATAGTCGTTTTGAGGTCCCCTTAGTCCGAAAAAGTGGTTTTTGCGACATTGTCTGTGTATGTTTAATTTTTTGTTGATTTTACATTTGTGTAGATAGCACTAAATTTAGTAAGTCTTTACAAAAACCATTTACAAATGTATTGTAATTTTAGAAACACATTTGAAAATTAGAGTGCAATTGTGTAGTAATTTTAGAATTCGCAAACTGCTTTGGAAAAAAATACAATTTATAACGAAAAATTACTATACAATATATGTAAAATTACAATACATACTCTATTTTTCGAAGAAATTGTAATTTTAAAATATTTTATTACTTTCTCTTACCTATATATGAATATTGGATTCATGTCAAAAATTCGATGTCGATATTTTGATAGATATACACGTTTTGAGGTCCCCTGTATCAAAAAAAGTGGTTATTGCGACATGGTCTGACTGTGTATCTGTGTGTGTGTGTGTGTGTGGTGTTCAATTTTAAGCATTTTAAGCCATTGAGCTAGGATGTTGAAATTTTATATTTAAGTTAGACACCCCCCTGAGGCGTGAAAATAAGCTTTTAAACAAAATCGATCAAAAAGTTCTAATACTTTACTGATGTACTTTTTCAGGTTTTTTTTTTTTTTTCGATTTTCTCAAAATTCGCTCCGAGGATTTTGATTAAAATTCATAAATCAATTATTTTTTAGATGCAACTTTAAAATGTATATTCTCATTTTGCCATTGAAATTGTTTGAAGACCACTTTACTCTTGAACTTCATAGGAAAGATAGGAGAAATGGTTGCCATGGTGACAGAATATACGTAAATATTCCCCCATACTTATAAATTTTACATCTTGAATTTTAATACATCGGTGGGAACTAAATATATGTCGACACAAAAAAAAACTGGTGTGACAAGCACAGAACATAACTTTCGATTACTGAAGGTGCTGTGAGACCAGTCACACCAGATTTTTTTACTTAATAAACTAGCGTATGAATTCGATTTCACAAACTGGATATATTAAAATTCATGCACGACATTATATGATAAACTATTGAAAATTGATATTTTTTTTTTTTTACAGTGTAAATAAGACCTGATTGTATTAAACAGAAAATAAATTCACATCCTTTTTTTGGAGTTTAGGCTTTCACAGTTCAGTGGTGGATTAATGCAATTTTCGGTTTAACTGTGGTTTGTAAAATTTACAACGTTTCGGCCACTCATTCTGTGGCCTTCTTCAGGTACAATTCAGCTAAGATCACAAAAGTTGTTACATATGTAACAAAATATGTAAATTTTACAAATAAACCGCAAGTTAAAGCAAAAATCAATTTATTTTACTAAAAATTCACATCCTGTCTTTAAAATTTCGATCTCTAAAAGTCTTATTTTTATACCAAATACCAAACTCAAGTTTTCTACTAATAATAATTATAAAAATTCTTTTCCCAAAGTTTTAATTACGTTAAATTCTTTTTTCTTTTTTTTAATAATTAAATAAATTTTCTAACGATTAGAAAAGTTTGTTGGCAAATTTTCTTTTATTTTCAAGACATATATCATTAAAAAAAGTTTGTTAGAGAATTATTTGACAAGTTTCTACCTGCTTAATCTTAATCAAATCACGGAAATATTATTAAAAAAA
>JAKCPI010008439.1:0-30476 GCA_023213315.1 Euborellia annulipes | reverse complement strand
AATATATATATATTTGTACAGTATTTATATATTTTTAATAAATATTTAATACAAATATGTGGTCTATAATTAAAAGTTCTCCTACTTTCATTTTTCACAAAAAAGTATATTATTTCTCATAAACCCGTAATTTAAATTTCATATACCAAAAATGAATTTATTCATATACCCGTAATTTAAATTTCATATACCAAAAATGAATTTATTCACATACCCGAAAATGAATTTTTTCATATACCCGAATATGAAAAATTTCATATCTGGGTTTGTGAAAATTCATTTTTGGTATATGACCTTTCTCATATACCCAAAATGAATATTCATAAACAGTTTGTGTAACAGACTTCCTATACATGTGTATGAATCTGGCTCGAAAATTTTTAACAGTGTATGCGTTAAATCAGCTACTTCAAAAACAGAATTTGGTGCCAACCTGGTGCCAACCTAACCAATTTCTTGTATATTTTAAAATTAATTATTTTGGTGAAATTGTTAATTTTAATTTTAATTTCTATAGCTATTTAGTTGAATTACTTTATAAAAATTATTTAATTAGTATGATTTTAATATACTTCATAAATATTTAAATAGTTTAGAGCGCGAATTTCAAACCAGAATTTAATAAATTTAGATTTGTGAAATAAATTTTAAAAGAATAATTTTAAGTTTCCTTAAAATAATTATAAAATAATATTAATAAAAATTCCTTGAGGTAGTCGAGTTATTTGAGAACGTTTAGACCAGGGATTCTCAACTTGTCGCGGTGCACTTTTAACGATTTCAAAATTTGGCGGCACACAAAGAAAAAGATAAGTTTAAAAGTTGGTAATTTGTTCATAAACTTTTATATTAATTTTATTTCATATCCTGGGTGTATTAAAATTAAACTACGAAAAGTATATGAAAAAAGAAGGAAAATTCATATTTTTTTTAAAGCGATACTTATTCATATACTTGTATATTAATTTTAGCTCATATCCTGGTCTATTAAAATTAAACCACCAAAGTTTATGAGATATGAATGAAAATTCATATTTTTTTTACAGTGTACGTAAATATTCGACATTGTCGATGTCATGGTTTTAAGTTATTATAGCCCGAGGGAGTAACCAAGCCCTTTTCTTTTAAGAGCATAAAACACTTAATTGGAGAAGAACAATGGCGGCTGAGTACTCAAAATGGCCGCCGGCTGATACTCATTACTAGCAATGCGCTTTCAACACCTAAAACCTGTTATTGCTTGCAGGATGCGAGCGATGGAAAAAATATTATTTAAAAGCAAATGGTCGTTGAATGACATGTAATAATTTGATTATAGTGTTGAGGAATTCGAATGGGAAAAAAGCGACGGATGAGACGACAATTAGAGAGCTTTAATTTCTGTATCGCTGACTCGAATCGTAATTTGTAAGACAACTGCCTTCAGGTACTCTCCCCCCTCTCTCTCTTCTCTTAAGCTTTTTGAAACAAAAAAATCCCTCTTTTTTGTTCTGCCTAGGTCACCTATCCATGATAATAATAGAGATTTTTTTCTCCTCCCGACATTTCAGGCCTTATATATAACTTTAACGAATATTAAATGCATATTAATCTCATTCTTTCAGTAGATATCCAATTAATTTTTATCAATGAAGACTTGATAATAAATCACAAAATAAATGTTTTTATAGATGACTTAATATTGATATTATCCTAGGCCACCGCATTTCAAAATAAAATTAAGTGTCTTATAACGTTTAACTATTGCAGTATATAACAAATAGATTAAATATTTTACATATAATTCAATTAATAATTTGCGAATACACCATAGTTGCTCGGCAAAAGTGAAAAAATATTTTTTTTCTTACTTTCAAATGTGGCACGTAACCATTTTTTTACTTTCTCTTACCTCTATATATATGTAATAATATATATAGAGAGAGAAAGTATTGGATTCATGTCAAAAATTTGATGTCGAGATTTTGATGGATATACACGTTATGAGGTCCCCTGAATCCAAAAAAGTGGTTTTCGCAACATGGTCTGTCTGTGAACAAAATATCTCAAGAACGATAAGAGCTAGGAGGTTGAAATTGTATATTTAAGTTAGGCACCCCATGGGACGTGACACGAAGCTTTTGAACAAAATCGACCAAAGAGTACTAGTACTTTACTGATGGTACACTTTTTCAGTTTTTTTCGATTTTCTCTAAATTTGCTCCAACGATTTTTTTTTTAATTCAAAAATCAATTATTTTTTAGATTCTCAATAAAATGTATATTCTCATTTTGTCATTGAAATCTTCTCAAGACCACTTTACTCTTGTACTCCATAGAAAAGATAGGAGAAATGGTTGCCATGGTAACAAAATATAAATATATCTTAATTGTCATTCCCTGCCCTACAATCCTGCATATTGTTTATGCTTATACTCGGTTCCCTCTTCTTACAAATAGAACAAACATTCAAATTTGTGACTCGGGGTTAGTTGACACACAAAACGTGGGGCAAGTTGACACTAATAAAATACTCATCAACAACTTTTATCCAGCTATAAATCTACTTTTCTCTACGGTATACATAAAATATTTTCGTTCTCGAGCCCTTTTCTTTCTCTATTAAATTTAAACCTATTAATTGACGTTCAAATACTAATTATTTTATTATTTGAAGCACAAACGTCGTCACGAACAATGCTACAAGCAGCAAGAATGGCAAAGTTGAAGAAACAGCGTCTCAACAACCAAATTTATGTATATGTTTATAAATAAACAGTGTATTGAATTAGTCTATATGCTGTTTTCCTCATATAATCATATAGTGTAAACTTACCCCAGGTACTGAATCAACTTAACCCTTAATAGGGGCAAGTTGACACACACTTCCAAAAATTTACAAAAAAAATTGCACTAGTTAAACTATCAATGATAACGTAAAATAAAAAATATACAAAGGTACGTAAGACTTTAAAGTGTTTGGAAGAAAAAATTTTGATACACTCCCGCCAAAAAAATCATAAGTAAAAAGTTTGTCAACTAGCCCCGGTCTCCCCTATAGTTATCTTATTATTTGTTAGTATTCGGTTAGAAAAATTGACATCTCTGTGTTTTTGTTTAATTTTATAATATTTCTTCATGATGCTATTTTTTTGTTGCACTAGAATCATTAAGGAAAAGTTGTTTCCTTTTCATTTGTACTTATTATTAAAAATCTCAATATTAAATGACGTATGAATCATCATCATCAAAAAAATATTCTTTGTAGTCATGTTTAATGATAATATTATTATCTAATTGACATTAAAGAGTTAGAGTTATATAATTTGCAAGCGTTGGTAGCGCCGCCGTTCATAATTAATAATAGAATTTAATTTAATTCTGTTCACCTTGACTGCTCCATTAGTGCAAAGTCCAATTTGCAACTGTTAAGAGAAAAATGTTCCTAATTTCCTTTTTTAAATTTCTTATTATAATTATTATTACATTATCATGATATACACGTAGAAAACGTGCATAAATATACCTACATAATATGCTGATTTTTAAATAAACAATAAAAAAAGATGACCTTAATTGCGCCATTTTGAATTTTATCTTATCTATTTATTAATTAAGGTCACAAAAATTTACAAGAATTAAATAAATAAATAAATTCAATTATTCGTGTTTGTAATAGAATTAATAATTGCTTGTTAAGTGTAAAAAAAAAGGAATTTCGCGATCGTTCTTCCTATATAATTAATTTCGAAAAAGTAATTTAAAAATTCAATAATTTATAATTTAATAATATCATAAAAGTTGAATAGTACTTACTAAAAAATATTCGATATTATAACACTGAAATTTAAATAAATATTTGTCTTAACATTAAGACAAGTACCAATGATCTGAAGCCCAGGCTTGCTTAATATATTGCCTCAGTATCTAGAAATTTTCTAGCCCAAAAACTTCTAACCCAAAAACTAAATACCGTCCCTAATAATTTCAGTATTTTTTGGGAGATGATTTGAATAAATTAAAAAAAAAAAAGTTTGGTCCATTGCTGATAAATTATAAGTACCAATTACTTGAAGCGTTTTATTTCAATGGTTAAAAACCATTCTCTCCAATCTCCTTACAGATCTTTTATTTATTATTTATCAGGAGGATTATTTATTTAATTTAATAAATTCTAAAATCTAATTAGTTATTTGCCTCCGATTTATAGGATTAATTCATTTGGGAAATTAATTGAAAAATAAAATAAAATAAAAGTCTATTTTTGTCGATGTTTCGAGTGCCGATCGCAACTCTTCATCAGGATAAAATGGATGTCAATTTGTCAGGTTAGTTGACATGGCAGTGTAGCAACGTTTTTACCTTTTCGACCTCGAAACAGTAAAGAGAATTTTTCAAGAGAATTTAAATTGGTAAAAACATACACTGCCATGTCAACTAACCTGACAACTTGATATCATTTTTGTCCTGATGAAGAGCGCGACCGGCACTCGAAACGTAGACAAAAAATAGACTTTTATTTTATTTTTCGCCTTGGGTGCCCATATACCACATCCTCATATCATAATATCTAGCCATCAATAAACAAATAGTTAATTGAAAAATATTTATTTTAGTATTTGAAATTTTATAGCTGATATTGATGTAGTAGATAGAATGAGAAAAACAAGAGAGAGCAGCCAATTATAATTTCATTTATTTCCCTCACTGCTGATGTTTCGGTTCTGATTAGGACAATCTTTAGAGCATTAGAGCTCGGTGAGAACAGTCACAAAGTAACATTTGCAGACTTTGACAAAGTGTATAAAAAAGTAAACCAACGATATTGATATGTCCTATATAAGTGAATTGTTAAATTTCCAATTAGTCCTAATGCTTTGAAGATGTTCCTAAACAGGACCGAAACGTTAGCAGTGAGAGGAAATAAATGAAATTGCTCTCTCTTTTTTTCCCATTCTAAAAATTTGAAAAATAATTTGCAAAATATTTTTTTAATTTATTTTTATTTAAGGTCTTGTTCAACATTAGCCCCAATTTCAATTGAAATAAATTTTTCTCGCTTGGGACGGGAACATGAGAAGCTAATGTCTTCTCTCTAGCCCCGAGTCACAGGCTTGGTGTATTTTGAAATTCACCCCCACAGAGGCGAAGATATTTTGTGAGAAGCTAACTTTCTAAATATTTTCTTCCTCCTGTAAATAATATTATTTTTTAATTTATTGTTTACTCATACTTTTTAATAAATACATGCACACCTTGACTTAAAACTTGACCTATGACCAAACACAATGGCTAATTTTTGCATTTACACAATTCAAATTATTTTAATATCAATATGAAAAAGATTTGTCTATTAATTTTATTCGTTTCATCTGTTAATATTTGTATGCACGAATTTAAAAGAAATATTACATTTGTTTTACTAGACTTTACTGACTTGCTTGCCTATGCAATTGTATATTATATTTGCTAACATGTCCCGGAAAACCAATTTTTCATCCGAATCAAGCCCCTGTGGACGGAAAAATCGACCGAAATGTCGAAATTGTATTAAATAAAGCGAAAAAAGTAATTTTTTTTTTTTTTAATTGCTTTCGGCTGTCTTATTCTCCTCATTGTTAATTATACGTTCAGCCACTACTCCTGGAAATTAAAAGTTCGTTTTCGAGAAATATTACATTTTTTTTATAAAGTGTTAATTTTGTTAAATAAATTAACAAATTTTACTGTAGTGCACTGTGTACTTTTATATTTTTTCTACATTAATTTAGTTTTTATTGCTAGACCAATTTTGGTTGCTATTTCCTTCCAAAAATAAAACACCATTAGTTTGACACCAGTAGAAAGAATCATGTTTTAACATCAATGGTACATAAACCAAAAGATTTATATCTCTTTTTTAAACTAAATATAGTGTATTTATTTTTAACTATTGTTTTTATTTTATTTAAGGTCTTTTTCGGCATCTATGGCCATTTAAACACCGTACCTATTTATTGATATTGATTGGCAGCCAATTAAATTTAAATAAATTTTTGTCGTATGTGACGGGATGGGAAACCGCCACTCTTGGTACAAATGGCATATCTTAACTATTGTTAAATTATTTTTAAAATATTTAAACTAGTGCCTACGATGATTTCTTTAATTATATTTTACAAAAATTTGTTGAATCAGGAGTTCTTCATCAACACTAGCGAATTGCCTGTCCCTAATCTTGCAAGAATGAAAAATTAAAAAAAAAAGCAATAAAACTAAACTTGATGATAGTATATTAGTTTTTTACGATGATTTTAATCTTTTGAATTAGAATCGATTTTCTTTCGGTATAAATCCAGATATAATAAGAGAAGCAAGTGTCCCCGGGGCTTTTGGCATAGATTAGAGGGAAATCCAAGGATTGGTGGGACGCCGTCATTGGTGGCCCCCCTCCCCCTCCCCCTTCTTGCTTGTTAAGGAGAACCAATCGGCCCTAGGGGCTCAGGTCCAGTGTGAGAGAGATCTCATCTCTCCTAACAATTTGCATCCAAACAGCCATTTGCATTCGCCTTCTAAAAAAAAAAAAATAATAACCGCCTCTAAATGATATATAATCAAGGACAAATACCGAAATCGGTTCATTTAAAAATTAAATTGCGGCCATAATTAAAATGTTTTTGAAATTGGAAATAATTTTTTTTTTTTTTTTAAGCTCTAAGCAAAATACTCAGGTAGAAATATTTCGTGCATTCAACATTCAAGCCTTCTTTTTTTTTAAAGGCAAATTATTTTATGGTTATTATGTGATAAATTTTATATTATCAACCATATATTATTTTAAATTATTGTATTATGGTATTTTAATTAAATATTTAAATAAATTCTTCAAAATAATTAGTTGTTCAAGTTGTTGATTTTCGAGACAATAGTCTCACTCATCTTTGACCGGAAAAAATTAGCGAAAAGATGAAAATTGAGGCAGATGTTACTTTTATATAAAGCTGAAGTTTTAATAAATTCAACAACAAAAAAATGAACAATTTGAGAGAATCAATTGATGAGGACCGCATCTTTGGAAAATCGCCATTAACTCTCGGTCGACTTAATCGAATTTAATATTATTTAATATACCAATTGAAAGAGAATTAAATATTATCTATTATTTATTTAATATTTCTGGCAGGGACTGGCAAGATCTTTTTAGATTTATATCCGAAGATCTGATCCCATCCAGGATTTTCGGATCTGGATCGAAAATTTTTTTTGAGGAGGAACTTGGATTTGGATCGAAATAATGTTTGCTCTCTGGATCTAGAATCGGATCCTTTTCAAAAGATTTTTCCCGATTGTTTTCAAGGAAACTTGTCGTTTAAAACTTACTACTTTTAATAAATGTATCCTTTTGTTTGTTTAAGAATAAATCCTATTTTTATCTTTCATTCAAACGCCTAAAAATATGCAAATCGGTCGTCAATTTCATTAGAAACTGGATTGGATGGTATTTTCCGATTTTCGGATCGCTAATATTTTTGCAGCAGTCGGATTTTGATTGTCCGAACTGCCCGGATCTGCGGGTCGGTTCGCTAATCCTTTTTTATAGGATTTTGCCCATCCCTGATTTCAAGGTTTTTTTTTGTAAATTTGTTTGGAAATAAAGTCTATACCAGCTAGACAAAAAAAGTAATTGAATTAAATAAGTCTTAGTAGCTCATTTGTATTATCTTTTAAGTTAAAATTTAGTGTAATGAACAGAATATTTATTAATTCTTAAAGTAATGTTCTCAAAAATTTGTTTTAGAGAACCTCAGGACTTGTAAAGAGAATGCTAATAAATAAATTTAAGGCGGGGATGATCGGAATTTTTTTTTTAACTATTAGGTCTAATTTGTTTAATTATTAACTTTGCCCATCAACCGTAGGTTGGCAGGGAAAGTTAATGTAATCGTAAAAAAATCGAAATCTTTCTGAAGCTGCCAAAATGCGTTTTGAGGTCCCCTGAATCCATTTAAGAAGTTTTTGGAATGATGTCTGTGTGTGTGTGTGTGTGTATGTCTGTGGTAATTTTTTTCGTCAACGAAATCTCAAAAACTATTCATTCAATTGTTTTGAAATTTTGTACCCATAGAGGCCAAGAACTGAAAAGCTTTTGGTAAACATCGGACCATTAGGGGGGCTCTAGGGGGGGGGACAAAAATTTTTTTCTTACATAACCTATAATTTTTTTTATATATTTAGAAACTAGACTTCCTCCCGAGTAAAATGATATATAATATGTATAACATCGGACCATCGGGGGGGGGGGGGCTCTAGGGGGGGGGGAACAAATATTTTTTTCTTGAGTAGTGGGTGGGCAAAGTTGTGCGCTCGGCTTAGTCCGACCCTTTATTTTTTTATTAGAAAAATAATAGGCCTATACGTAATTCTCTGATGATCTTGTTTTCTAAAGAAATGCAATAAATAAGAGACTTTCTTCTGGGGTCTTTTCCCTTTGATGGCGATGAATCAAACAACGAATAGAAAGATAAAAAATCGATGTCTTTTAATTTGGTTAGAAATAATAAAATGGCTCTTTGTTTTGTTGGTTGTGAGAGAGCAAAAGCACGCTTTGACCTTTTGGGGGAGCAGGCCAGCTAGAGTGGTTACAGAATTAGAAGTAAGGAGAGTTAGGACAAGCCCTCTTGCCTCTTGCCTCTTGCCTCTAATGCCAGTAATAAACCTAACGACAATAAATTGCTGCTTAAGGAACCCCTCCTCGGTTTGAATTCCACCTCTTCTGCAAGGTATCAATTTTTGAAGAGTTTTGTCCGAGCACACGATCCGATCGGAGAGATTAATTCTCTCTCCTATCTCTTTTCGATTCGTGACCAAAACGAGAGAACGATGTGGCCCTCAGGCCTCCAATCGCATCTACGTCTCAACAGGACGCCATTTTGGCTCCCTCCTCTTCTCCTATATAAATATATACAAAATAACGAGCAATAATAAGCTATTTGAAAAAATTTCCCTTTTAATGAGTAGCATTTATTTTAGAAATTTCGAAGGCTAAACAAGAAAAAGTGTAGGCTAAATTGAGGTATTTGATCAAAATTAAAGAATCAATAAAAAAAAAAAGAAAGAAGTAAAAATATTGCGCATTCATCTGAGGTCATGGTCATTTTGTCATTGAAAATTATATTATTAATATGTACAGCTGTACAATTATTATTTTGAAATTGTCAATTTGTCCCTTCTATGCAGGGGCGGATTAATGCAATTTTGTCGGGGGGGGGGCGGTTTTTTTTTTCAATTTATTTAAGGGCTTTGTCGGCATCTATGGCCATATAGACCCCTTTCCTATTTATTTAAATTGATTGGTAACAAATTCAATTGAAATTAAAGAGCGGAAATCATAATTTCTTTAGATTACTAGTTTTTATAACGTTTTGAATTTCTTCTCGGGGGGGGGGGGCGATCCCCCCCCCCTTTAATCCGCCCCTGCTTCTATGTGAAAAACGTTACTTTTCTGGAGAACAAAAAACTTCTCATGGCTGGGATCCCGGGTTCGCTTCCCGTCTCAAGCTAGAAAATTTTTTTTTCAATTGAATTGCTTACCAATCATTTGGAATAAATAGGAATGGGGTTTAGATGCCGCAAAAAAAAAAAAAAAAAAAAAAAATTAAACAAAAATCCTTTAACAGTTTTTGGATTCAGCACACTAAAAAACATATAATTCATAAAAAAATATTCCATTCAGCTGAAAAAAAAATTTTATTTTGCAGGCTAGTGTTATTTATTTATCAATCAATATAGAAAAATATATCTAAAATACTCCAGATGCCGAAAAAGGCAGATAAATTTTTTGAATATTTGGTGAAATTTAAATCAATGAAGTTATTATGAAAAAAAAAATGCTATAATATTTTTGTTATGAAAAAAGTAAAAATAGTGTGAACATGTGAGGATATAATTTGATGCAATTTCGTCCGTTTTATGCTCGCGTGTCCTGAGGGCATTCGCCTTAGAATTTCATCCCTCGGCGCGAATGCTCAACTCATCACGCACCTCAATCATCTCTATTGATATCTCTGCAATCGTGCCTCTCAAGAACAAATTCTGTTTGTTTTCCGTTTAACGACACTTTTCCACGTAAGCTAACAATTTACATTTCTAATTCACTTTTTACCCCCCCCCCCCCCCCCTCCCTTTCAGTCTCTCTTATCACTCTCGTTTTTCTTAGGAGAATCTCACTCCAAAGATTCTAACTGGTATCAATTTTGAGATAATATATTAGCTGAATTTTAAAATAATTTTTTTGTAGCAGTGTATTCAATCAAATCTTTTTTGTTTGTCGACGTTTCGGTTGCCAACCATAACTTTCATCATAAGTCTTCAATTTTAGTTTTGTTTGGTGTAGGGGTTAGCCTGCTGGCCTTGTATACCAAAGGTCGCGGATTCCGAGCCCAGGCAGTCCAATGATTTAATTTAAGCCATTTGGTTACCGAATGGCTTAAATAAGTATGTCTGGACCCCAAATGCATATATTAAAATAACGGTTACCATCAAAATTCTTAAATGGTATGAGTTGCCGAAAAGACTGTGTGGATGTGTGTGTGTGTGAGTGTAAGTGTGAATAGCTAAATATAGCTAAATATTTTTTGAGATCTATTATTTGAAAAAGATAATAGTATTCAAAATACCTCGATTCGGACTTTAACTGAGTCATAGATATATTTAACAAGACATGTGAGTGTTCTTTATTGATGAGGCCAAACATCCCATGGCCCCCTGGAATCGAACCCAGGATCTCCGCCTATGCCCCGGAAAGGCGGAGATCCTGGGTTCGATTCCCGGGGGCCATGGGATGTTTGGCCTCATCAATAAAGAACACTCACATGTCTTGTTAAAAGTAAGTGTGAATGTTTAAAAAAAAAATCTTATAAATAATAAAATTGAAGGGTGAAAATTGTAATGTAGTAATTGAAAATTTTAAAGATGATCTTATTTAAAAACCAACAATTTTGTTAATATTGTAGTTGTAGCTGTTGAGTTGTATAAGTATAATAAGTGTCAAGATAATAAGTGACACTTATTGGGTCCTGAAGATGGCCTCTATAGAGACCGAAACACTGGCCCAATAAAATATTTAAAGAAAAAAATTAAAATGCCAGTCTCTGCTTTTGCAACCCTTCCTTGATACAACAATTTTGTCCAGAATTAAATAAATTTTTCTAGGAATTAATTTATTTATTTGTCAAAAAAGAGTTGTTAAAGTTAGTTTGGTCGTGATATTGTTGATTCCTCCCATTTAGTTTAGTATTTCAACTTTTTTGAGAGTAGATGAAATGAATTACTGAACACCTTCTCTTCCAAGTCTCTCAATATTTTTAAAGAGAAAGTTTAATTTTTCCAGATAAATTTAAATAGAGATATTGGTCATCGTTCTGGAGTATTCATTTAAAAAAGGGAAGGGGAAATATCACTTCCCAAAATATCCATCTAATTCTAATTTCCATATAAACCGAAGGATTCGATTATATAAAAAAAAATAAATAAATTTTTCTAATAAAGAAAATTGTTTTTTTTTTTTTTTGAGTGTATAAACATAACTTCTTCCTAATATCAATCTAAGCGATATATTTTTTGTATGTCTGTATTTACGACGTGGAATTTTTATTTTTTTCCATCGTGGGTAATTGCAAGGAAGAGAGAAGGGGAGAGGCGGGGTGCGTGGGAATCAACCCCCCCTCTCTTTCCTCAATCGACCTCAAGAGGTATGATCATCAGACTCTTTTAATCATGAGCCCCGCACGACCCTCACGACTTGACCCTCTCAATAGGAAAACAATAACAGAAACCAACTATTAATTATCTTTACTTAAAAACCCTTTCATTTAAAAATAAACTAAAACAATTTTTTCCTACAAAAAAAAAAAATATATAAAAAAGACTAGTAAATACGTTATTTAAAAAAATACTTTTGATGAAAGAGGTAATTGACAAACAATATCTTGCCTTAAAACAAAATTTGATAAAAAATATGTAACTACTATTTGAAAGATCAAGACTTGTTATTTCTATTTTTTTTTTTTTTTTTATAACAAACTTTAAAGTATTTAAAATATAAAAACAGGCTGTTGTTTTCACTTTTTTATTTGAAATGTTCATATTATACTTATATCATTTGCTATTTTTCCCCTCTCCTGGGAGGGGGGGAGGGATGGGGCTTTAAAATCCTAAACCACCTCCCTCCTCGTTGTACCAATGAGTAAACAAACGTAATTGTAAAATATATAAAAAATAATTACTTGTATATAAATTGGAGAAAAAAATAAGAAAACAGTCCTAATTTCAAGCTCCTTGAAATTGGGTTGGGAAATAACAAAGCTGAAATATTAAAAAAAAATATATAGGGTAAGAGAAAGTAAAAATTAATTTATTCATTTATTGAGAAACGTTTTAACAAATACTTAACTTAGCAACTTGGCCACTTTTTGCAATCCTGTTTAATAAATTTTGTCAAAAGTTATGACCAACTCTGAGCCAAACGACAAGAATACTCTATTTTATTATTCAGGATAAAGCGACGAAAGAAACCTTTCCTAATTAATAACTTAAATATAGATTTTGTTATCGGAAATATGTTTTTAATATTTAAATTAAACCAAGTCATGAAAAAAATGAAAAGATTTTGATCAGATCAGGAGAAATAAATCGAATGAAATTTTGTTGAGGGTTTAAGTTTAATTATTCATAACCCACTAGCGTGATCTATTTCCCGGATGTGGTTTCACATTTGAACATACTAAATAAATAAATAATAAATAAATAAATAAAGGAGAAATTAACCAAATGCTCGAAATTGCTCGATTATGTTAAATTATGACCGTTTTCTGATTTTGTGTGTAACCTCGTTTTTTTTTTTTTTTTTTTTTCAAATTGCTCCATTTAATAGTAAAAAAATAAAATAAATAACAAGCTTGACTAATGAACATTTCCGGATGGAAATTATTTGAATGTCAACCTGCCGTTTGTTACTCTTTTGAAATAATAATGCCGCTTATCTCGGTTGTTATTTAGAGGAATTTTAAATAAAGGAAAGAGGAGAGAAAATTATTTGTCAAATTTGGAAATAAATAGCAGGCCCATAGAGTGAATCAAGGGTGTGGTAAAAGAGACATGAATGATTTTTAATAAATTGATAATTAATTTGATCATAATAAGGGAATAAATAAATAAATAAGCGAACTTTAAATGAGGTTTAAAATTAAATCGTGCATGCAGAATATTAAGAGATGTTTTTTTTCCCATATTACATAAATGTGATTTGTATTTGGATTGTACCTGGAGAAGCCCACAGAATGAGTGACTAAAACGTTGTGATTCAACTCAAAAATATATTTTATTTATTATTTATTTTATTATAATGATATATATTTTATATATTGTAAGATAGTTTTTACTTCTTTTTTAAGCTCACCCTAGGGATCTGCTATCTATTTCTAAATTCAGAAATAATCTTCTTTGTTCGCCTTTATTCTCCCCGCGGTGCGGGTCGGCGGTAAAAGGGGTCAGCGGAATGTTTTTTTTTATGACCGGAAGAAATATAACAGGCCGGCCCGTCGCACGGTCTGACGCCTGTTGAAAATATAGAAGGAAGGGACAGAAATGTAAAGAATAGAAGGACTCCCAGTCCCAGCTCGGGTAGCTCGTGGTCGCCATCCACGTACCCACAAGATGTGGGCCCCTGAGCAATCAGAAATAATCTTCTTTTCTTTTCTTTATTTAAAATTCATCTAAATTCTTTTTTAAGCTCTTTAAATGTAATTTATTTGGGGAGGAGGGGGCCTGGCGAAATATGTAACTTTTTGACCGACAGCCTGGGGTACGACACCTATACGGACAAAGTATGTAAATGCTAATTTTTCTTCTATTTTCCTTAAATGAAGAAGACATTGGATAAATATGGATGGAGAAAATGCTCTATAACAATTTTATTTAAGATTTAAGAATGTTAAACTAGATTGTTATATACTATACATACTCCGCCTGTGAAGCTTTTGTATGCAGCCCGCAGCGCATGTTTTTGTATTACTTAATTAAAATTTAAAAAATTTGAATAATTTTATTTCTATTGTTTTAATTAAGCATTTATTTTATTTATCTATTTAAAATTTTTCTGAAAACCTTTTTTTTTACTTTCTCTTACCTATATATGTTAATAAATGAACATAGTCAATCGTTATTGGCATCTTAACCCCCAATAAATCTATATGCCAAAGATACTTAAAAAAAAAAGCTGCGGCCCGCTTGAGATAGTAAACATATGTAATCATTCCAAAATGGAAAATGTAATTTTACCCCCTTACATTCTTAGGTACAATGCATTTAATTGCAAGGAATTGCCTGCATAGCCGCTTTCTATAATTATTTTGGCATCCTCGAGCAGAAAATGAATAAGTACAATAGTTGTATTTAATTAATTACGCCACTGCAATTAGCGCTGTTCATGTTATGACTTAACTTAAAGAGAATCTTCATCATCGGCCTATTATTTAACTAATTTTTCTTTTTTTACAAGTCATTTTAATTCGCGCATTATGTCTTTTATTCTTTCTAGGGCCTAAGTTCAAGGAAACAATCATCAAGAAATCAAAAAAATGAAAAGAACTTTTTTTTTTTTTAAGATATTTATTTAGAAATTATTTATTCAATATTTGAATGGAAAAGGAAATACAGAGGCCAGTCATTTAAACTCACTGTTCTCATTTGTTAAGTAAAACTAATTAAAAACTACACAAAATATTATCTTAATATTTAGATAAAGGTAAATAAAAAATCGGTCATGCAAATGCAGTGTCAATGTCAGTGTCTCTGTCATTAAAGTAATCGATAAAAGAGGTTAACTAATGGAGAGGCAATCAGATAGAATTTGATATTATGAAAATAAACAAGAGGCCCAATTGATGGCCTAATAATAGTGGAGAGGGAAGAAGGCTTATTGATAATAATGATAATAATATCATATCACTATTCACATTTACGAATATACCTACATCTCTATTCAATTCAGGTGTGCATGAATGAATAAATCTGGTGATTACCGCCCAGTATACAACTTTCCCTTCAAATATTGGGAAATATGCTCTCACGTCATATTTTTCTTGAGTTGGGTCGAAACAGTTATACATCTGTCAAGAATTAATAAATTATTAAAAATTTTAATAATTTTTTGATTATACTAAGGATAAATACATACCATCCGTAAATCCTTGTCCAAAAAAGAAACCACGAGATACCATTGTTCTTAATATTTTTCTTGTAGGGTATCTATAGTGAATTTAAACAAAAAAAAGGGGAATTTAGAATCCTAATTCCTATATTTATTTTTAAGATTATCCAACTACCATTGCAGAAATGAATTCTGGTTTTATTACTGGAAGGTAGGCAACTCAAATGATTGTATTCTTGTTATAAATTTGTTTTGTATTTGTTTGATCTAGCCACCGGGAACTTGGCGAGTCGTTAATAAATTTATTTATTTTATTTAAAATCATTATTTGTGAATCTAGAAGAATTCGCGCTTAATTAATTTCATCCTGCCCTCGGGTTTGGTGTAGGAGTTACCGTGCTAGCTTTGTATACCAAGGGTCGCGGGTTCGGATGCCAGGCAGTCCGATGATTTTATTTAAGCCATTTGGATACCAAATTAAATAAGAATGCCTGAACCCCAAATAGATATATTCATCAATAACGGGTATCGTTTAAAGTCTTATATGGCCTAATTAGGCCGAAAAGACTCGTTCGAACTCGGCTTGCTACAAAAATTCAACCAAGTCGAGCGTCTCTATTGGAGCAATGGGAATATTACAGGAACCAAGAACCTGAGCCCCCGAGTTTGGCGTAGTAGGTAGAGCGCCTCCCTCCTATACCAAACGTCGCACATAGGAGTATTTGTTCAATAAACCCGGACAAAAGTCGAAATCACTAAGTTACTCAAAAGTCTCAATAATCTCATTGTTTCTCAAGCTAGATAACCGGTGCGTCCTAAGGTAGGCTTAAAAATTCCATGGCTCTACACTTGTTTACATACGAGCAGTCGGAACTCAGTCAATATCTAGATCGCATCTCTTTTGATCTAGGCTGCTTCGATTGTGCTAATAGTTTGTATTGCTCTAGTATTTCCGTGTGAATGTTTTACAAGAAAAAGCTTTTGAATATTGCAGAAGGAGGTACGTACTATATTTTAAAACATAAATTGATTCATTTGCAGTCAGAATTTTACATTTACAAACTACTTTACGAAGCCATAATTTTGCCATACATTTTTAGTTCAATTTTCAGACAAAAGCATTTTTGTTTATGTGTCTGATCTTGTCGGGCTATAATTTATATACTGCCTTAAAATATAGTTATTTGACTATTATATACCACTCTTATATCTTCCCCCTAAATCCCCCATTTTGTTTTACAGTTACTTCAAATTAATGAATTATTTCAAGAAAAACAAAATGGCCGACTTAAGGGATGATGTAAGTGTGCTATATAATAGTCAAATAACCATTTTTATGCCTATATATAAATAATAGCCAGAAAAGATCAAACACATAAACAAAAATGCTTTTGTCTGATAATTAAACTAAAAATGTATGCCAAAAATTTTGGCTTCGTAATATAGTTTGTAAACGTAAAATCTGACTGAAAATGAATCAATTTATGTTTTGAAATACAGTATCTAAGTAGTAAGCTCAGAATTTACTATTTCCTTCCAAAAACTTGGGGGGGGGGGCGGTCGCCCCCCCATTGTCACCCCCCCCCCCTTAAAATAGCTTCCCTGTTTATGGCTACCTTAGGAGGGACCGGTTATCTGTTGAATAGCTTGAGGAACAATAATTTTATTACGACTTTTGAGTAACTTAGTGATTTCGACTTTTGTCCGGATTTATTGAACAAATACTCCTATGTGCGTCGCGGGTTCGGACCCAGGCAGTCCGATGATTTTATTTAAGCCATTTGGATACCAGATGGCTTAAATAGAAATGCCTGAACCCACAATTTATATATTAATCACAACGGTTATCGTTTAAAGTCTTAAATGGCCTGAGTTGCCAAAAAGACTGTGTGAATGTGTGTGTGAGTGTGAGTGTGAATGAGAAAGAATTGTGAACCAAGAACCTGAGGGATGGGCGTGAACCATTCATAGATCCTCTCCTTGGTCCTTGTACCCAAAGAGTGATTCGGGAAGCACAATAGATCTCCATAAGTATAAGGTCGCATTGAAGAGTAGTCCCTCAACCAAATTAATAGGATCCTAAATTCCCTTTTCTTTATTTTTATAATAAATTAATTTTTTCAAATATGTGCGTTAATTTAATTTCGAAAGTTCAAACCTTTTATTTTTATTTCCCGGATGAGGTGAAAGAAGGAAATTATTTAAAATAATAAAAAAAAATGCATCTACCTTCAAAAGCATGTAATTGTCTGCATCGTTAATAAAATGGCGGAAATGTTTTTAAATGCAAGATATTAGTAAAAATAATAATTAGGTTAATAATGAAGCAATAATTCACTCTTCACTCAAAATAATTTACGAGAAATAATTCATAAATATTTAAGTAATTCAAAATGAAAGTAATAATTCATTTAATAATTAAAAAAATAAAGTAATAACAATTGTTGGAGATTCAGAGATAATATAACATTTTTTTAATAATGATTAATTAAAATTGAACTATAATATGCAATATTATGTACGAGTTTATTTAGGCTTTCTCTCTTTAAATAGGTAAATAAATATTTCGCACTCAGGTCTAGCAAATAGTCATTTAAATAATAATACAGGTCTTTGGAATTATTTTTTAATTGGGCGTTTGTGACTTTTTGCCTTATAATTATTTTGTCTCCGAAGGGAAATCCAAAAACTAAAATTTTTATTATATTATGAATTTTTAAACTAAAATAATAATTAGTTTTGCCTATCTAATAAATCAAAATAGAGAAATTTTAATTAGAAATTTCCTGTTCAGTTTTGTCCTGATGATTATCAAAACGCGATTAAAAAAAAATATAAAAATTATTTTTTTTTTTTAATCTCTAAAATGATCATTCTACCTGTAATTAAATAAATTTTTATTTATTCCCTCTCCGTTAATGAACTGTAAAGAGAAAATTAAATTTATATCAAAATATCTTCTTTTTTTTCTATTATTATTACGTTTTTGAATGCTTATTAAGAGGATATATTTTTATTGAACATGTGAGCTTTAATTTTTTTTTTATCCGGTTTCTTTCTATAACAACTTTTTAATGATAATAATAATGGAGAGGATTTTAATTTTTTTTTAAAGAGAAATATAATTATATAAATTGTTAAATGCAAGAGAGGGCACTTTGCGCCCGTTGGAGACAGACAGACAGAAATGTCAAGCGCCGTCGCTTTCTTGGTGTCAAATGAAATTATGATTAATTATCAGCGCTAAAAAATTATACTTCTTAAGTACAATTAAAATAACAAAATGGGTTGCTGACTTCACAATTACCCACTAACGAACAGCTCCTTGGATTATAAACTCTCTTTCTCTGCAATTTGACAATTTTGCTATAATAACGGACTTTATTATGTTATATCCTATTGGATGTTGAAATAAAAAATCTGGTGTGACAGGACTGCATACCATACAACTTTCTCTTACCTTTGATAAAAGAAAGTTGTGCATTGTGCTTGTCACACCAGATTTTTTTGTGTTGACATATTCGTATTTAGTTTCCGCCGATGAAAATTTATAAACATGCGAAAATATTTATATTTTGTTACCATGGCAACCATTTCTCCAATCTATCCTATGAGGTACAAGAGTAAAGTGTGCTTCAAACAATTTTAAGGCAAAAATGAGAATATACATTTTTAACGGGCATCTAAAAAGTAAATAATTTTTGAATTTTTATCAAAATCCTTAGAGCGAATTTTGAGAAAATCGAAAAAACTGAAAAAGTACATCAGTAAAGTACTAATACTTTTTGGCAGATTTTGTTTAAAAGCTTAGTTTCACGCTCCAGGGAGATGTCTAACCTAAATATAAAATTTCATCCTCATAGCTCATTTCCTTCATGCTTAAAACCCAACACTGACACACGACCATATTTTCTGATTTGTGCTGTGGGTCAGAGGTTCGCATCCCGTATGTGACAAAAATTTATTTCATTTGAAATACTGTAGGCTAAATAGAGACGGGATCTAAATAGCATTCGATGCCGAAAAAGAACTTAAATAAATTTACAAAAAAAAAGATAAATTTCAAGTTCCTGTATGCTGAATGGGAAATTTCTGCAACTTAGCTTTAATATCATCTCAAAAGCAGATTATTAAAGGGTGGAGTTATCCTTTCTCTCTCTCTCTCTCTCTCTTCTTAATGACGTCAATAAAGAATGAAAGCTCACCTTTGATTAAGGTAATTTCAAAAAGATGATCATCATGCTTTTTGCTTAAAAGGTTATTTTTTTTTTTTTTTTTGATCCCCTATAATTAGATTGAAAGTGAAGTAAATTAAAATTGGATAGGAAGAAAGTCAAAATGAAACGTTTTTATTTATGATTTAATAAGTCCAAAATAGAAGATCTTAATTACACCGGAGAGCCTTTCTAATTCAAATATTTTAAACAAAAATTTATAAATTTTTCTAATAATCGACTTCACTTGTGGAAAATTGTGTGAAAATTTATTTGTTCATCAGCTAAATTATAAAATTTATAAAATATAATATTAGGAATTGTTTTTAATTTTAAAAATTAGCGAATAAATCCCCTAGACTTTTTTGTATACTGCATTAACACGAAAAAGAAGAAAAACTTTTTAAAAGTCGGTAATTTATCATAATTTGATAAAAAAATTACAAATTTCAAAGGTAGATGTAGACAGCCAGCAAGTGATAAAAAAAACTCTATTTAATTATCATCGACGTTTCGGAATCACATCGATCCCATCTTCAGGACGATAAACTGTTTTTGTTGCCTAGATAGATGCAATTTCGGCTCATACAAAAATAAATGATTAAATTTGCATATACCATTAGATGTAGGCTATATGAGAATTGCAGTAGGTGCATGGGCTGTATTTTTATTTTGTGGCAAATGGGCCCGAAACGACAGCACTGGCCAGATTGAAAGACTGACAGTCTTTAATTTAAAATAAATAAAATTAAATGTTTTAATATTATTTTATTTCGCTTTGCTCCGTTCCTAATATAATATAAATAAATATAATAAATACAAAAAGCTATACAATTTTTAATTAATTTTAAACTGGTAACCGTTGGCTCTAGATGAAACATTATGATTTATTAGGAGAATTAAACCCAAGTAAGATAACATTAGGTTTTTTGTTTCAATAATTTATTTAAAACTTTATACGTATTTCGACACAAGATGTGTCATCATCAGAAGTGATTACATACTGAATGTTCGGAATAGAATACAATTTTTCTCTCTGTTAGGAAAGTGTATAGATAAAAATATGTTTTGAATGAACAATCTTGTGGCTTTTTATTGCTATTTAGTATAATTTTTACCGACAATTTTTTCAAACTCAAATTGATTGTAAATGTATAAATAATAGAAGGAATGGAGGATGTGGTGTGTCTATAGTCATATAGAAAAGCTTATTTCCGTTGAAATTTTTCTCTCCGATTCGGAAAATCTGCTAGTGAACCTGAGAGGGTCATCCAGCCATTTCACCATGATCAACCACATCCTTCCGGGCCGCAGGCGCCTAGTTTGCCCTAAACGTGCGCCACTTCCGTTTGTACGCATGCGCAGACAAAACTTGTAACCGTTAACTAAGCGCTTGGTTCAAATCAATTAGCAGTGACAGGATTAAGAATTTTTTCGTTATATCCGATTCACATCTTAATTATTATTATTTTAAGCTATATTTTAGATATATGGGGAAAAGATTGAAGTCACTAAATCTAATTAAAATTAGATGCTAATGCATAAAGTATCAATATTTAACATCATTTTATCCGCGTCTCGAGGTGCTGATTTTGAAAGGTTCTAGCGGCCACAATTTTGAAGCTATCGACCTCAAATTTTTTTTTTGTAAGTAAAGCTATTTAAAATATCTACAACGTATAGAAGCCCTTTTTTTGATTAAAAAAAAAAAAAAAATTTAGATTAATCGCATTAAATAAAAGATATTTTAAAAAATTCTGTCTATATCTCATAGATAATTAAATTAGTAATCATTGCGTTAAAAAATATATAATTTTTCGCCTTTAATTAATTATCTGAAAACTTTCAAATGAAATGGAATAAAACGCTTGTTTCCCTATGGGCAGAACTAACGCTATCTCTTGCCCCCTAGAGTAACCAGCTTCTGAATCGTCTACTAACCGTTTTTCGAGACGCGCACTTTAATGAAGGTGTATTTTCTATACTACACAGTATATTAAGTCTCTCGTTTCTCTTGCCATTGCAGTATAATTTATACATTTTACTTTGCATTGTTTTTTTAATTTTTTCCACACTAGGTGCACGCAAGCATAACTTGCATTCTGTTCGTTTGAAACTTAAACTGGGGCAGATAATGTAGATTTTGCTGCATAATTTGACCCAATTGAAAAGCTAGTGTAAATTTTGCAGGACGATCTCAGCGCCAAAATTTTAGTAGATGGCCACCTTTTGTCGCCATTTTCTCTCATTCCACCTCGATTAAAATAATATCGACAATAAAAAAGATATACAAGTTTTAAGCTTTATTTTCATTTTTTTTAAAATTAATTATTATTATTTTTATTTATTTAACTATAACACTCTGGGCTCCCTTCAAACACGAATATATCTTTTATTTATTTAATAATCACCGTTAAAAAAATATTCGAAACATTCCAATCCAAAAATGATAACTGAAGATTAGGTTAGGTTATTAAGAACAAGTGACTTCTATCTAACAGTTATTAAAATATGCAAAAATTCCATTAGGTTCTAGGCAGTTTGGGTAAGGTTGCACCTTTTGACCTAGATAGCGTGCCATGGCCGCTTTGCACTTTTCACCATGGCAAGTGAAACGAACAAACCCTTTAAATCAAATTCAATATTCAATAGTTTCAAAAGGTTAGATAGAAAAAACTCTCCTAAAAATTGGATAAATAAAAATTAAAAGATTCTTCTATTGATAGACACGGTGATTAAATATGTAAGAATAAATCTCTTTTTTCTTTTAAACCAATTATTCATTTTTTTTCTTATTTAATTCATCTTCTATTTATCTGATCTGCGATTAATATTATTTATATTTAGAAAGTCCTCTTTTCTTTTCGGGAACATCATCATCGTGATCATTTTTGTTTTGTTTTTTTAATAAATATTCCTGAGATTGGCCTTTTTCATTAGAATCCTAAACGATAACGAACAATGAGTGTTCCTCCGCGCTTATAAAAACCCACAGGTAATTTATAACGTTGATAAGCATCTTAATTAGGCTAATTAACAAGCCTCTGTGCAGGTGGGCATAAATCAAGGGAGGACATTTGGCAACGCCGCCCCAAGAGTCTCTCGCTTGTATTGTTTTGTTGCTGTCATAAAACATTCAGGTGCTCTTTTCGTTGTTCAGATAAGAAATGGAAATTTCTGATTATATATTTGAGATTTTTAAATAACAAACAGACCACTTCCTAATCATTTTTCTTTTATTTTTATAATCTTGATTAATAAATATGAATTAGATTTATATATAGAAGAAAAAGAGTAATAAGCTTATATTGTATATTCTTGATGGGTAATGAAAAGAAGAGGGTTATATTCAGTGGCGTACCGAGGGGGGGGCGAGGGGGGCGGTCCGCCCCAAGCCCCGAGCCGGCATAGGCCCCCATATATTTATAAAAAAAAAATTTAATGAAAATTTCTCTTTGAGAAGCCCCGGGGCCCTTGGGACACAAGTAAAAATGGGAAGGGGGGGAGAGGCCCCGGGGCCCTTGGGGCTCAAGTAAAAACAAAATTTAATGAAAATTTCTCTTTGAGAGGCCCCGGGGCCCTCAGGGCTCAAGTAAAAACAAAATTTAATGAAAATTTCTCTTTGAGAGGCCCCGGGGCCCTCAGGGCTCAAGTAAAAACAAAATTTAATGAAAATTTCTCTTTGAGGCCCCGGGGCCCTTGGGGTTCAGGGATATACGGTATTTTAAAAATATTTTTGTGTATAGAGGAGAGGGATATTTAAAGATGAGGCCCCCAAAAAAAAAAATTCAATATAAGGCCCCCCTCTTCTAGTTCCGCCCCAGGCCCCCAACTGCCTCGGTACGCCTCTGGTTATATTATAATAAATTTGTAGAATTTTTCAATTGAATTGGCTATCAATCATTTAAGATAAATAGTCTTAATGGTCTCAGACGAGTTAAAAGACCTTAAACAAATTTTTTTTAAATTGTAAAAATTAAAAAAATAATATTAGGCTAAATATATTTTTAGTATATTTAGTTGAGGGGAAGATGTGCGTGAATATACTTATATTTATAGTCTTAAACTTGAAGGGGAAAAGATTGAATTTTTTCTTTCTAAAAGTTATATTTTTGATTTTAATGGTAACGATGAAGTATTATAAGGAGAATAGTCTATTTGGGATATCTGCTTTTCACATTAGTTCGATATAAACAATGTTTTTGTATGTTAACTTGTTGCTGAAGACCATTGGTGTACCGAGGGGGGGAGGGGGGGGTGCGCTTCAGGCCCCAAGCCGGCATAGGTCCCCAAATATTTTCAGAGATATACGGTATTTTAAAAATATTTTTTTGTATGGAGGAGGAGGATATTTAAAAAATGAGTTCGCGCCCCCTCCCGAAAAAATGTCAATATATATCTCTGCTACAAAATGTATATAGGCCCCCTCTTCAGGAGACGCCCCAGGCCCCCAATTGTCTCGGTACGCTCCTGCTGAAGACTACATAGAAAAATTTTCTGGAGTTCCAACCTAAATAAAATTAATAATAATAATTACGAATCTTTAAACTTTCTCCCCGCGAAATTTAAAAAAAAATAAATAAAATTAGAGAAAAATAAAATGTTAAAATTTTAAACACTGTTAGAAATTATTTTATATTTTTGGAAATGTATTTATTTGAGGAGAATAGAAAGAGGCCATCATCCAGATGGGTTTCCCCAAAAAAGATTTTCTGGCTACGACCTAGATATAAAAAAATTTTCCTAATAAAGTAGTCAACCAAAGTGACCAACACATTTTTTTCGAATAATTGCTCTAGAATTCGTCTAGAGCAGACAACCATGCTTGATGTTGATTTTTATCCTTTATTAATTACCGATGTGAACCTTCAGTACATGAAGCCATTATGCCATTATACTACTTCTGTACTAAGGGCTATTGTTGGTCCAATCTTGAGTAGCTTTGCAGCAAAAAATTAATTGGGTTGTTTACCTTTCAGTAACTAATTTATGCACCCCATCGAAATAATACCTATCAAATAAGTGTGGTTTTCATGTGCATTAGTACATTTTTTCCTGGAGTTAGTTTATTTTTGAACCTACGTGTAAATAATACAAAGAATTACCTATTAAAATTATTTATTAAAACACCAAGTCTACGTCTTTATTTATATAATATCTATATTAATATTAATATCTAAATTTTACTATATAAAAATAATAATCCCACGGTGTCCATCGAAGCACTCTAAAATATCTTAAAGAGAAGCCCTAAGCTAAACCACATCCCATCACTCCTCCCACCACATTGCCTATCATATTAAATAATATTAATGTCATATATTAGTTAAGTAGTTTTTTTGAGAGGTTTAACTTGGTCAATTGAAAAAAAACTTTATAAACATTAACATAATGTAGAAAAATTTTGTTTGTTTTCCCGGGACGAAAAAAATTAAAGAAAGGACTTAACAAAATAAATTTTAAAAATTATAATAATAATTTTAGGTGAAAATAAATATTTTCGCAGGGTCCGAATAAATTTTTTTTTTTTTTTAAATAAAAAAAACATTCACACTTTTTTCTCATTCACACTCACACTCACACACACATTCACACTGTCTTTTCGGCAGCTCAGGCCATATAAGACATTTACCGATAACCGTTATTTATGAATTTTTATTTATATTAGGGTCCAGGCATTTTTATTTAAGCCATCTGGTATCCAGATGGCTTAAATAAAATCATCGGACTGCCTGGGGTCCGAACCCGCGACGTTTGGTATATGAGGTTAGCACGCTAACCTCTACACCACGCCCCGTGGGCCCGAATAAATTTAATCAGACATTTTTACAACGTATGATAGAAGTTTTTAATTTTTTTTTTTTTTAATTAGCTTAACTTTGAATAATCGAATTTAAGAGAATATTATGCTATACTTTGAAGAATCGGAACCCGAAACGGCATCTTCCTCAAAACTTTGACTAATGGTAGCGACCTCTAAAATCAATTTAAATCAAAAATAAAAAAAAATACTAGTCTTTTTTTTTTGCTTTTTGAATAATATTAGACTATGGCCAAAGAAAATATTAAGCTAATATTAAGCTTTGAATAACTCGAAACGGAACGAGATTCTTTAGAATATATTTCAAACATTCAAGTATTTAAAAATTAATTTTGTTTTAAACTGCATGTCACAGTTACTAATTATTTGATCCTAATTCATAGCACGATGATTGAGTTCTTGTCTTTTGTACAGGGAGCGCCACAATTAAGTCCCCACCTGATAGCTAGAGCCTATGTTTATTATATATTAAGTATATGGGGTATAGTGAAATAATTTTAAAAATAAAACGTACAATCTGGTACAGATGATTTTATTTTACCTTTTCAAATTTAAAATTATTTCACCATACCTGGTATACCATATACTCTTAAGGCTCTATCAGGTGGGGACTTAATTGTGGCGTTCACTGTACATACTAGGGAGCAGGGGTTCACATCATAGCTTTGTGCATTTTCTTAGAGTGTAAAAAACTTTAAAAACTTTTTGGTTGGTATAAACATAATTAGTTTTCGTGAGGTTCGCGAGTTCGAGGTCCTCTCTCTCACTCTCGTTAATTGTGAAACCCTAATAAAAATTAAATAGCATCCGGTAATTCGCATTTAAATCGCTAACCGACAAATTGTCTTAATTGACGAAAAATCCCAGATAGCCATCAACTTGTTAAGTATTTAATTAATAATTAAAGATTGGGGATTTTATGGATAACGAGCATCTCGCGTCCTCTTCTTAATAATCATTTTTCAGGTCTTATCAGATGTTGTTTATAAGAGCAAACCTGTCACAAGAGGATAATATTTCAAACTCCTCTCTCTCTCATTCTAAATTAAAACAAAAAAAGCTTTTTTATTCTCTTATTAATTAAATACTCCATCGCACTAATGAATGAACTACATTTTTTCCTAAATTTAAGAATAAACTAACCATAACTCAATAAATCTAGTTCCGGGATAGTTATCTGTCTATCTTGCATCCTAATATCAAAAAATATGTTCATAAATCAAAAATAAAATAAGTCATAAATAAAGAAACTTACGACACTAATTTTTTTTTATTTTAACATCCTCATTAATGTGCACGAACAAAATTCCCTATTATTTATAAAACATGAAGCAACCAAGACACCAACTGCGCAAGAATGTAAAAATTTTAAAATAAAAATAATATAATTCATATTATTGATGTAAATAGGAAAATTGCCCTTGAGCAGAGGTAGAGGTTTCGTAACTTCTGCTAGGAGGGGTCATTGGTACGTCAATGGCTTCCAGCGACTGTTCAGCCCTCTTCTTTCTGATGGATTTTTTGTGTCGTATCAATGTTTTATAAAGTTTAAACATTACAATAAGTATTATTTAAACAGGTCATATGGGACCATCTTCAGAACCAGGACATTGTCATAGGGTGAATCTTCAGAGATTTTTTTCTTAATTTAAGATCTTTTTCGTCATCTGAGGTCATTTAGAACCCGTTCCTATTTTTCTAAATGATCCAAAATAATTTAGAAAGTTTTTGAACTCTTTGAACGGGAAGCTAAGCCCTTGAAAGTACAACTGTTCTACCTTTGTGCTGAAGCCCAGGGGCCTCAATTATTAACATTTTACAACATTAACACTTGCGTTGAATGATAGGAGATATAGCTAAAATAAGATTAAATAATGCCTAACCCGTACGGAAAAAATGTGGCAAAAAATAAAAAAAACTTAAAAAATGTAAAAAACTTAAAATGTAAGCTAGCTAGCTTACATATATATTATAGCATTAGTTAGATTAGCATAAAAAGCGTGCATGGGTGACGATTTCTATTATTAAAATAAATTCAAAAGGAGAAACGAATACTAAATTTTTGTTAATGGAAATGATAATCAAATATATGACAATTAAAAAGTGAGTTTCTCTCTCTGATTCTATTATCATATTAAATAATATTTTTTTTTTCATAATTCTCCTCTAGCACGTATTTGAGTTAATTTTCTGTTAAGCGGGAAGTGATTCATCGAGGGGGAGGCAAAATTTTGTCGTTGTATTATCTACAACATATTAACGAGTTGGGAACCAACCAGCCAACCAAAAGCAAAAAGGGTGTGTGTGTGTGTGGTAGTATAAAAACAAAAATAGAGTGGGGGAGATGCGCGATAAAGAAAGAACAGGAACCTCCGACGCGAGAAACCCTACGCTTCCGCTATTTGCATTCTGACAATTAACGCCATTTGGCCGAGATATAAATCACATTTTATGTGTGTAGCCATATTAGAAAATAAACAAAAAAATAATAATTATAATTATTATATTTTGAAATAATTTAATTTTTAGAGAGAGAGAGAAGAGAGATGAATAAAGAAATTATGTTCAATTTGAATTAAAAAAAATAAAATAAAAACCTAAATACGTAGACTCGATTATTTAATTATTCAACAATCGTTTTTTTTTTATTTATCTTTAATCAGTTGGTGAAAAATTAGAGCAGCTGTTGTTTTTCTAGAAAGTATCAATTTTTTTAGCTGGTATAAATAAAATAATTAATTAAAGCATTATTAATTGCTGTTAGATGCCGATAATAAATATACCTACGGTATAATCATAATTAAAAGTGAAGCGATATTGAAAAAGATTTCTAAAATAATTTTCAGTTAACCTAGCATAGAGGTACAGGTGTTGCCTCTTGTGTTCGGAATCAGAGATTCATTTAACTTAAATTATGGTAACTAATTAATTTAGAAAAATGGAGGCGGGGTCTATATGGCCTCAGATGCCGAAAAAGACTTTAAAAAATTAAAAAAAGTAGATTGTCTTTTTGAATTTAAAGATGATATAAACATAGATTCATACCACGAACATATTTTATTATATAATTAAATATTTATTAATTCATATACCCGAAAAGGAGTAGGTAACCATTTCATGTATTTTTGTCTGGCATATTATTTAGGAGAAAATCGGCATTTTTTCTTTTTGATAAATCGGAGGTAACAGTTTATAAACAGTTTTATTGAATGAATCATACACTTTAACGTTGTTTACATTCCGCCTTGTAGATCATCCACATCTCCCCCTACAATGAAAGTTTTTCTGGAAGTTTTCGGACCCTACTAGAATTTCTAAACTTTGGTTCATTCCAAATGACGAAATTTTTTCAAAATTACTTTTGATACATTTAAAAAAATAGGATCGGAGTCTAAATGGCCTCAGGTGCCTAAAAAGATTTTAATATACGTGTTTTTAAAATTTATATATCAGTAATTTCTACTAATACGACATAAAGAGTTTTGGTGTCAGTATTTTTGTATTATTTTTATATTTGACTAATAATAATTTAAAACATATAACCAAGTATTTATTAATTTAAATAAGCGAAAAATGAGGTACCACCGGGAGTCGCACCACGGATCTGTCGATTTACGCTCAACATGCCCTACTACTGGATCACAGTACCGCACTCGCTTATTTAAATTATGATAGATCGCTAATTTCAGTCTACTAGAGAAACGCCGCTCAAAGTAGACTGAAATTGGCGATCTATCATAATTTAAATGAGCGAGTGCGGTACTGTGGTCCATAATAGGGCATGTTTGCGTAAATCGACAGATCCGTGGTGCGACTCCCGGCGGACCTACATTTTCGCTTATTTAAATTAATAAATACTTGGTTATATGTTTTTCATAATTACTTCATGGACCAACACATGATATAGACTATATAATTCTTTATTTAATAATAATTTAGTTTTTTTTTTTTTTAAAGTTCTTCATTCTATGTGAAAACTTAAAACCTGTCACTCATTTTTAACTCTTTACCATAATATCAAACAATTGTTCCATTTAAATATTTAAACCCTATAATTATAGCTAATAATAATTATTTCCTTCTATTCTGAATAAGTTATTAACAAAATTATTAAAAAAAAAAAAATTACATAAGTTTAAATTTGAAACAATAAAATCGTAAAATTTTATGAGGCGTAAATTATAATGAGTCAATTTTTTCAACTTAATTTGATAACATTTATTTAATCTGAATGAAATTGGTGAATATTTAAAGAAATTATTTTGTTATATATCAGATAAAGTTGGCAATTTAAAAAGAAGGCGAATATTACCTAAATCCATTAAAGCTATTTTAGGATAAAATTAAAATTTACTTTAGTTAAGTAAATTGATAGTTATTATATAATTAAAAATAGTTTTTTTCTCTAAGGAGTGGATGCTTATCAAAAATAAAAACGCTTCCTTTTGTTTCAAGGGTGTGAAAGAGAAATAGTTCAAGAACATCAATGCCCCTTAAATCAGGCAACACAACTAACCGACTATTCGTATTATAATACACCAACCTCAAAGCCAGAGTATTAACAACTGAAAAAATAACCAAAATTCATCAAGACCGTTGCGTTGAAGCCCGACAAAACTTCGAGTGGGTGGTCCAAACAAACCAGCGTGTGGAACGTCACCTGGTTTATAACATATATACGAGGGTGGTCTGAAAAGTTTCCGACCCAACTAAGATACAAGACATTTTTTTATCAAATTGATTTTTATATTTGTACTTATAATCTTCTTGTAAATCTACTCACTTCTACCAGCTTTGGAAATACTACTCGGCGTCTTGCTCTTCAAAATAATTGCCATCTTCAGCGTTGAGGTCGGAAACTTTTCAGACCACTCTCGCATAGGCTATTCCTCGTATTACCTTCGTAATTGAAAGTTGTTCTCGGTGCTTGTCACATCAGATTTTTGGTGTCGACATATATTTAGTTTCTTTAGTAGACCCTACATTAGATAGTATTCAAGATGTAAAATTTATATTTTGTTATGCAACTATTTCACCTATCTTCTCTCTCGGAAGTACAAGAGTAAAGTGTGCTTCAAACAATTTTGAGGGCAAAATAAGAATATACATTTTAAATAGGATTTAAAAAATAATTTATTAATTACAATCGTTAAATCGTTACAGCAATTAAGTAAATCGACAAAAGCCGAAAAAGTACATTAGTAAAGTACTAGTACTTTTCGACCAATTTTATTTAAAAGCTTATTTTCACTCTTCATGAGGGTATCTATTTTAA